>JAVKPL010008411.1:0-112753 GCA_032173675.1 Gastrolobium villosum | reverse complement strand
ACAACCGGGCTTATGTGCTTAGGGTAATGGTGCTAGGTTGGTTGCATGAGATGCACCACTAAGTGACAAAGAGTTGTCAACCTAATGTTAAGAGAGGGTATGAGATATTGTTGATAAAGATCAACCCATTATTTAAATTAATCTTGCGGTCTCAGACAGAGATTAAAATAAATAATCGCACTCTTAATCCCACTAAGGTAAAATCTAAAGTAGATTAACCCTAAGTCAAAAGGAAGGGTCATTGACTTAGATAAAATAGTGGGAGGGGCAAATTATTTCAAGTCTTTAATAATTTGCTTTTAACTACATAACCGTATATTAACTAAAACTATCTTTACATCCTTTTCAGCTTATAGTATGACTAATCCACTGTCACTGCGTTCAATACTCGATACGAATAAACTGACCGGTTCAAATTTTATGGACTGGTATCGGAACCTAAGAATAGTTCTAAGGGCCGAAAAGATTGCCTATGTTTTAGATGCTGTAATACCCGTAGCTCCACGGGAAGGGGAAGAAGGGTTTCCAGAATTTGATTCGTAACCCACCAACAGCACTTGGATGACAATGTGATGGCAATATGCATCATGTTGGCATTCATGTCGCCTGAACTGCAAAAGCAGCATGAGCATATGGATGCTCCCTCTATTATCGTACATCTCAAGGAGTTGTATGATATTAAAGGCAGGCATGAGAGGTATGAGGCCTCAAGAGAACTGTTCTCTTGTAGGATGACTGAGAGCATGTCTGTTGGCAGCCATGTTCTCAAGATGATCGGGCTGATTGAGAAGCTAGGAAACCTAGGCTTCATCATGGATGCCGAGCTAAGTAATGACTTAGTCCTCACCTCACTTCCACCTTCCTTCAGTCAATTCATCATGAATTACAATATGCATGGGATGCAAGTGAGCTTGCCTGAGTTGTTAAGCATGTTAACAACAGCTGAAGTGTCTATCAAGAAGGATAGGACACAGGCTCTTTTGATTGGTGGGCCTAGCAAGGCCAAGGGAAAAGGTAAGGAGCCTGCAAATGGTGACCCCCTTAAGCCCAAAGGAAAATCCAAGAAGAAGAAGGGTAAGAAGGGACCTAAGGACAAGGGTGATGCTGAGTGCTTCCATTGTGGCAAGAAAGGCCACTGGAAGAGGAATTGTCCAGATTACCTGAACAATGTGAAGGACAAGAAGCATGGTGATGCTTCTGCCTCAGGTATTTTCATGATTGAGATAAATTATTCTTATGCTAATCCAACCTCATGGGTATTGGATACCGGATGTGGTTCTCATATCTGCAATATGTTGCAGGTACTTAGGAGCCCAAGGAGATTGGATAGAAACGAGGTGGATCTTCGCGTTGGTAATGGAGCAAGGGTTGCTGCTCATTCAGTTGGAGATGCTGACCATATTTTGCCTACGGGCCTTTTATTGCATTTGAATAATTGTCTTTATGTTCCGCATATTTCTAGAAACATTATTTCAATTTCTTGTTTAGAACAAGATGGTTATACTTTCAGTATTAGGGATGGTACTTTTTCTATCATTTTGAATGATATGGTTTATGGTACTGCTTCTTTAATAAATGGATTGTATGTGTTGGAAATGGGAAATGAAGTGCTCAATATAGATGTGAAACGACCTAGGACGGATAATAAATCTTATCTTTGGCACTGTAGACTAGGGCACATAAATGAAACAAGATTGTCTAGGATGCATAGAGATGGATACCTAGACTCCATGGATTTGGAATCCTATGGACAGTGTGAATCTTGTCTAGTTGGGAAAATGATTCGACAAAAGCCCAAAGGGCTTGAGAGTCATAGGGCTAGTGAGTTATTAGAACTCATTCATACTGATGTATGTGGCCCAATGTCTATTGAGGCTAGAGGTGGATATTCTTATTTCATTACCTTTACATATGACAAATCAAGATTTGGGTATATATACCTAATGAGATATAAATCTGAAACTTTTGAAAAGTTCAAAGAGTTTAGGAATGAAGTGGAGAAACAGCGTGGTAAGATGATTAAGACATTACGATCAGATCGTGGTGGTGAATATTTGAGCCACGAGTTTCATGATTATCTGAGAGAAAATGGAATTCTCTCACAACTTACCGCTCCTTACACACCACACCAAAACGGTGTCTCCGAAAGGAGAAACAGGACCTTGTTAGACATGGTTAGGTCTATGATGAGTGAGACTCAACTTCCAAAATCGTTTTGGGGATATGCCTTAGACACAGCGGCATACCTTCTAAATAGGGTACCATCTAAATCTGTTCAGACCACACCATATGAGATATGGAGTGGTAAGAGACCCAACCTGAGTTACCTCAGGGTATGGGGATCGCCAGCTTATGTCAAAGTGTTGACATCAGACAAGCTTAGTGCTAAGAGTACTAAATGTCTATTTGTGGGGTATCCTAAAGGTACTAAGGGATACTACTTCTACTCCATGGAAGAACACAAAGTGTTTGTGTCAAAGAATGCTGAGTTCCTTGAGAAGGATTTGATCTCTCAAGGAGGCAGTGAGAGTAAGATTGATCTTGAAGAAGTGCAAGATCCACAAGAACAGATTGAGGAACCCGAGTCTGCTCCGCAGGCGACGTTCTCCAATGGAGAAGTAAACACACAACTCCGTAGATCTACGAGGGTCATCCATCCACCTGAGAGGTACGGGTTTGTGATTGAGAATCAGCAAACTGTTTAGGATGATGAACCAAGTAACTACGAGGAGGCGGTCATAGATGTTGACTCCTCAAGATGGCTTGAAGCCATGGAATCTGAAATGGGTTCGATGTATCAGAACAAGGTATGGACCTTGGTTCCTAAACCGCAAGGAATAGTTCCTATCGGTAATAAATGGGTCTTTAAAAGAAAGACTGATGCAGATGGCAACGTTCAGACCTACAAAGCTAGGTTGGTGGCGAAAGGGTATCGTCAAAGACAAGGAGTTGACTATGATGAAACTTTCTCACCAGTTGCCATGATCAAATCTATTAGGATCATGCTTGCAATAGCAGCATACCACGACTATGAAATTGGGCAAATGGATGTCAAGACCGCCTTCTTGAATGGGTTCTTGAAGGAGGAAGTGTACATGACACAACCTGAAGGCTTTGAAATCAAAGATTAGGAGCATATGGTATGCAAACTACAAAGGTCAATATATGGGCTAAAGCAAGCATCAAGGAGTTGGAATATACGTTTTGATGAAGTCGTTAAGAGTAACGGTTTTATCAAGAACGAGGATGAACCTTGTGTTTACAGAAAGGTTAGTGGGAGTAATGTCGTCTTCCTATTGCTCTATGTTGATGACATATTGCTAATAGAAAATGACATCCCCGCATTAAAAATAACGAAAAAGTGGCTTTCAGAAAACTTTACCATGAAGGATTTGGGAGAGGCAGCCTTTATACTTGGTATAAAGATCTATAGAGATATATCCAAGAGGCTGTTGGGTTTATCTCAATCCACGTACGTTGACAAGATGCTAAAGAGGTTTAGCATGGAAGGGTCAAAAAGGGGTTTTCTTCCTGTCAGTCATGGGGTACACCTATCAAGGGCTATGTGTCCTAAGTCACGCCTGAGAAGGATCGCATGAGTGGAATTCCATACGCTTCGGCTATTGGATCCATCATGTATGCCATGATATGTACGAGACCAGATGTCTCCTATGCTTTAAGCATTACGAGCAGATACCAGTCAGACCCTGGAGAGGGTCACTGGACGGCAGTCAAAACCATCCTTAAATACTTAAGAAGAACTAAGGATGTGTTTCTGGTCTATGGTGGGGTTAATGAGTTAACAGTGAAAGGGTTCACTGATGCCAGCTTTCAGAGTGACAAAGATGACTGCAAGTCACAGTCAAGATTCGTATTCACCTTAAATGGTGGGGCAGTGTCTTGGAAAAGTTCCAAGCAGGAGACAACAGCAGATTCAACGACAAAGGCTGAATACATAGTTGCTTCAGAAGCAGCTAAGGAGGTAGTGTGGATCAAGAAGTTCATAAATGAACTAAGGGTGGTTCCAAGCGTGGATGAGCCAATACAGTTGCTTTGCGACAACACAGGAGCCATTGCGCAGTCAAAGGAACCTAGGTCTCGTCAAAGATCTAAACACGTGCTCCGCAGATATCATTTGATTAGAGAAATCATTGATAGGAATGATGTAAAAATGGATTATGTTCCCACAGACGATAACCTAGCCGATTCTCTGACAAAGGCTGTTTCTCAGAGAAAACATGATAGTCATTATGAGGCTTTCGGAATACGACTTAGGTCTGATTGGCTCTAGGCCAAGTGGGAGCTTGTTAGCATATGGGTGTCCTAGAGACAATCTTTTGATTAAATAAAGGACAATAGATGTAGAACTTTGTTTGTCGCAAATAAATGAAAGCACTATTTATTCAGTTTCATATTGTGTCTCGATATTACTGTTAATATTATATGAACGAACTGGATAAACCCCTTGGAGTAGAACATGTATCTCTTGAGTATCTGTGATGAGATCACGATCATGAGGATTCAAGGATATTGCATGTCTATTCCTAATTATATGTTCCTAGTCTAGAGACACTGAGTTTGGGGATCAGTGATCTCGAGTAAGACTAGTACGACTTATCTACTTGTATATGGATACAAGGTAAAGACCTCATGAGCTGCAGATATGGAGATATCTTAGCTAAAGTCGTGGGTGGACCTATAAGAGTATAGCTCGCACTGAACAGACCCAAAAAGAGACTCTATGAGGAATCTCACAGATAGTGTCGTTAGAGTAATCCCTTTATGTTTGGGTATGTTTTTCCTTAGACCAGAAGTTATTACCTAGACTGTGTTCTTGAAGGCATGTTTTGATTGTATGCCTCGTCTGCCTGAAACATGGAGACTCATAGGTATACTGTTGGGCGTTTCCTTAAAGGGCAGAGGGCTAGGGTAATAAGCTGAAGGAATTCGTCAAATCTCTGTGAGAGATTAGGTTATCTGTAAACCGGAGAAATCGGGATGACATTTACAGGGACTCGGGAATCTATGCATAGTAAAAGAGATCATGAGATGATCTGTCTTTAGAGTCAGTAAATTGAAGATTCCCTATTTCGAATAAAGCTTACCCTAAACCGCAGGGGTTGATATATTTCCTTACCCTAGGTTAATGGGAAGATAACCGAGACGAAGGGAATACATACGGTAACCAAATATGTGCAATAGGATGATCAAGTCATTAATCTGACTAGTTCTGGGGCAACAAAGCATTGCTAGTGCTCTGTGTTGTCATTAATTGGGTTGTGGGCTTGTTGGGCCCAAGCCCAGTTATGTCAGAAGCTAAGTTGGACCTAATGGGTCACACACTAACACCTTGTAGTCATGATGGACTAGCGTTAAAGGTATTGGGCCTAATAATGGTTGTTAGCCCAAGAAGCTGTTTGGAAGCCCACCTAAATAGGTGGGTGGTGCATGGAGCTTAGTAATGGGCTTGGATAGTCCAAGCCATTACTAATTAATTTAATTAGTTAAATTAATAATCAAATATTTGAATATCGAATTTTGAATTTGAAATTTGAATTTGGAAATTTGAATTTGGAATTTGAATTTTGAAATTCGAATTTTGAATTTGAAATTTGAAATTTGAATTTCGAAATTTGAATTTGGATTTGAATTTGGAAATTCGAATTTTGAATTTGAAATTTGAAATTTTGAATTTTGAATTTGAATGTTTGAACATTTGAATTCAAGTGTTTGAATTCGAATTTGAATTGGCTTTGAAAAGTTGTTTCATAACAAAAGGATAAGATAAAATATTATTGGAACATATTCCTTGGATCAAGAAGCATCTTTGGAGCACATCCTTGGGCTGTTTGGTGCGCAAATTTGAGTGATAAGGATGTCATCTTATCACTTAAAATAAAGCTTCATTCAGATTTGATGGTTGAGGGAATCAGTGGGTGAGTTGATTCAAATTTTGAATGCAACTACTCTATATATTTGGACCCCTTCTAGGGTTGAATTATGCGCATGAAAAGTATATTATATGATAGTTTATGAATTTAAGCTTAAATTATTTTGAACTTAATTTCATGAGGATAAGATTGGAGGTTGTTGGCAAAATTGGTTTTGCAATAGCTGTACCTTATCCTCCCCTGTTCCATGCGCAAATTTCAAATAAGTTTGAAAGTTGGTTATTCATTTTGAATGAATTAATTCTCTCCTCCTCTCATCAAGGTGTGCGCATATATACTGGTTCCTCACCTTAGGGTTTTGTCAAGAAAACCTAGCCAACTCTCCTTCATCTCATGCACTATTCTGTAGGGTAGTTCACTACACCTTTCCAAACAAAATACCTAGCATCCACCTTCACCACTTGTGCGCATAGAAAGCCTCACTGTGGTGTTCATCTGGTGGCTTTCAAGAAGGGGTTCTTGCATCATTGACGAACGGTGGTGTGGATCACCATTAGAGGGTTTGAACCCTTCAAGCCTGACATTTGATCTCCCTGACTGATCAGGCCAAAAACAAGGTAACATCATGTTGTCTTAAAGCATGAACCTGTGTGCATGTATGTTCCGCAGTAAAAAATTTTTGTTTTTACACCTTACATGCATCGGCCTTCATAGGCCAGTTTACTTTCAGGTACGATTGTACCGTAAAACATGCCGATTGAGTTTTGAGCTATAGGTTTCAAATGTGAGTTATAAATGGCTTATGGAGTTAGGAAATATGATTTCTGGAAATATGATTTCTGGAAATATTGGATGGAATTAAGTCAGTTTGGGGAAGCGTGTCAACGGCGCACGCAATAGCTTAAAACAGTGTTTTCTCCGAATGACCGGAAAACTCCGGATTCATCTAATCGAGTATAATTAAAGGACAATGGTTAATGTAAAAAAAAAAAAAAAAAAATTGAAAGAATCCTATGTTTTTTTGAAAATTTTGAAAGAAAGCATCCTATGTTTTTCTCTCTGCTAGGGCAAACGAGATGGGTTCCTCCAACGAAAGTCACGGCGGTCCAGCATCAACAACAACACAACCTGAATCAAACGATCTAATGAGGAAGAGTATCAAGCGTTCCAAAAACGGAGAGGAATTTTCTCCAGATTCATCTAACAGAGGTGCAAGTTTAGGCAACATCTCTGAACGTATTCCCTCTGGGAAAATGATGTCTTTCGCTGCAGCCCTTAGATCCAGCGACAATACTAAGGGTGAAGAAGACTCTTGGCAAGCCGATCTAACAGAGGAAGTGAGTGAACCTCTTGACCCGAGTCTAGGGGTAATCAATGAACAAGGGTTCCAGACCATTTACGGAGCAGATGGGTCAGTGAGAATAAGATGCACGGAGGAAGCTAAACAAAGACTTAGAAGCCCCTGGAAAAATGCAATCATAGTCAAACTTCTGGGCAAGAAGGTAGGAGTGATGTATATGAAGACCAAGCTTGCTAACCTATGGGCAAAAGCGGGTCCTCTAATTGTAGCCGACTTAGGAAATGATTTCTTCTCGGTGAAGTTCACAAGCGTTGAAGATCTGAACCTGGCTCTTACCGGCGGCCCATGGGTTTTGATGGGGCACTATCTGGCAATCAGGAAGTGGGAACCTTTTTTTGATCCATTCAAAGCCAACATTCATAGAATTGCTGCGTGGATTCGTCTTCCAGGTATTCCCCAAGAATTCTGTGTGATGTCATTTCTGAAAATCATTGGTGATACTATTGGGAAAGTGTTAAAGGTTGATAGAAATACATCTACGGGTGATAGGGGGAAATTTGCGAGAGTCTGTGTTGAATTGGATTTATCCAAAACCTTGAGAGGAGAATATATTTTGGAGGATAGAATCTTTAAGGTGGAATATGAGAGTCTTTACTTAATTTGCGTAAAGTGTGGAAAGTATGGGCACAATAAAGAGCAATGCAATCAGAATGTGAACCCTGCTGAAGTGCAACCTAATCGGAGCACGAATGTGTCTGATACAGAAAAACTTCAGAGAACCAGAGTGTGGGGCCCTGGATGGTTGTGCAGAAGAAGAAATTCTCGAAAAATTTCTCTCAAAAGATGAAGGATACAAAAGAAGAGCGAACTTTTGGAGCTGATATCTCTAATAATGGGAGTTCCTCTAACCAGAAAAAGGAGATAAGGAGGATCTTGAAAATACAGAGCTGATTAGCTCAGTTTCGAAAACCCTTCTGGGGGAACAAAAGGAGAACAAGGGGGGCAGCTCCTCTCTACTCAGTAGCCCAGCAGCTAATGAGAAGCTCCAGTCTGGGGAAAAAAAAGCCACAGGTAAAAACAGACATAAAACTAAAGGGAAAGACAGGATCAATTCCTTTGTGTTCACCACTGCATCTCCTCAAAGTGGGTCTAGCTCCAAACCAATAGAGCTCCCTTCATCCAATAAGACAACTTGGAAGAGCAAACCAAGGCAAGAATCTCCAGCCTATACTATCAAACCTCTCATTAATAGTAAGGCTCAATCCAATGTGGAAACTGAAATAGAGCTTTGTTCCAAGATAGCTGCCACTAAGTCAACAAACATTGAGGGTGGTCAGGATGTTGGTGAGCTATGTGAGACTGTTGCCATTCCTGCAGAGATGGAAATTTCCAATTCGGGCAGTGAGGAGACCTCGTGGAAAGCTGAACCTCCAGATAGAGCTTCAGAAGATGGGATGGAGATGGAGAATCCAAACAGGGAAGATGCCTCTGAGCATAGGACACAAAGTAACCAGGTACTTTGCAAACCTGGGACCAATTTAGTTATTTAATGAATTGTCTTGTATGGAATGTTAGGGGTGCTGCAAAAAAGTCCTTTAAGACATCCCTAAGAAATTTCATCAAAAAGTATAGGATTGGCATGGTTGCCATCCTAGAGCCTAGGATCAGTGGTGTAGCAGCCCTGAAGAAAATAAAACAACTTGGTTTCAACCAGTATGTTCTAGTAGATGCTATTGGTTTTTCTGGTGGTATTTGGATTCTTTGGAAAGAAGAAAGGTTCAATATATCTGTCATAGAGAAATCTAATCAATTCATTCACTTGTCTTGTTCTGTTAATCATGGTCCTTCCTTTCATCTCACTGTGGTTTATGCCAATCCTAGAGAGGAAGTCCGTGATGAGCTTTGGACGGATCTGAGAAGAATCAGTGGTAGCATGACGGGACCCTGGGCCATGATGGGGGATTTCAATGAGATAGCTTCCTCAAAAGAGAAAAGAGGGGGAGCCCCTGTGAATATTGCTAGATGTCAGAAGTTTTCCTACATGTTAAATGACTGCCATATGCTGGATCTGGGTTGTAGAGGCTCTAAATTCACTTGGAGGGGACCAAAATGGCTTCATCTTGATAGAGTCTTTAAGAGACTTGACAGAATTTGTTCAAATGCAGCTTGGAGAACCACTTTTGGAGATGCGGATGTTAGAGCTTTACCAAGACTAAACTCGGATCATAATCCTCTTCTTCTTTCTCTTTTCCCCAATGAGAACCAGTGGAAAGAGAGACCTTTCAGATTCCTGGTAGCTTGGCAGACTCATAGCACTTTTGTTCACTTTCTCAAGTTTATCTGGAACCACCATACCAAGATTGTCACTTGCCTGGAAAACCTAATTGATCCGCTTAAATCTTGGAATAAAAGAGATTTTGGTTGTATTCAAGTTAGGAAGGATTACCTTTTAAAAAGAATCCAAGAGACCCAGATTAACCACACCAACCAGCATGATATTGCCCAATCTGATCTTGATTTTGCTCTTCAGGATGAGTTGAATAGAGTTTTAGAACAAGAAGAAGCTCTTTGGTTTCAAAAGGCTAGATGCAAATGGATTGAGGATGGGGATCGTAACACAAGATTCTATCATACAACTACGATAATTAGAAGAGCCAGAAACAAAATTTTAGAGCTCAAGAATGATGAGGGTCATATGGTTAGAGAAGAAGACAGCCTGAACAAGATTATTCATGATTTCTTCACTAATCTTTTTACTGAAGAAGATCACTCCAGACCTTGGGAAGTCACCAATACTTGCTGGCCTGCATTAGAGGAGACTGAGTTGACAGCCTTGAAGGATCCTATCTCGGAATTGAGTATCAAGGAAGCTTTCTTCTCCATGAATGCTCTCAAAGCTCCTGGTCCAGATGGCTTCCCAGCTTTTTTCTTCCAAAAAAACTGGGATATCATGAAAAAGCAAGTGGTTGATTGTGTGCATCAGATTTGGGAGAAGCCGGATGAGGTGAAGGATCTAAATAAAACCTTTCTGGTTCTCATTCCAAAACTGGAAAAACCAGAAAAGATTAACCAATTTCGCCCGATTGCTTTGTGTTCTGTTCTTTATAAAGGTATCAGCAAGATTATAGTGAGCAAGCTGAAACCCCTTCTCAACAAATTGATTTCTCCTCAACAAGTCAGTTTCGTACCTAAAAGACAAATCCAGGACAATATTATCATTGCTCAAGAGATGGTTCACTCTATGAATAGAATGAAGGGGAAAAGGGGATTCTTCACAATCAAAATCGACTTAGAGAAAGCCTATGATAGGATGTCTTGGAATTTTATATACAAAGTGTTATCTGAGATAAACATCCCAGAATCTCTGGTGAATATCATAATGCAGTGCATCACTTCAGCTGAGCTTGAAATCCTCTGGAATGGTTCCAAGGCTGGTAGCATCCTTCCGAGTAGAGGTTTGAGGCAAGGAGATCCAATATCTCCCTACATTTTCGTGCTTTGTATGGAAAAACTGACACACTTGATTTATGATGCAATTGCAAAGAAAGAGTGGAAGCCAATGGCAGCTAGTAGAGGTGGACCATCCATATCTCATCTCCTCTTCGCTGACGATTTGTTACTCTTTGGAGTAGCCAAAATTGACCAAATCAAGACAGTAATGGAGTGCCTCACAAAGTTTGGGATCATGTCTGGTCAGAAGGTGAGTTACCCAAAATCTAATATCTTCTTCTCCAAAAATGTTCCAATTGATGTTGCTAATGAGATAGTGAAGATTAGTGGTTTTGCTCAAACAAAAAACTTGGGCAGATACCTGGGATACAGAATGAAACATGGCCGGACTAGTAAACTTCACTATGGAGAGATCATGGATAGGATTAACAATAGGCTCAATGGTTGGAAAAATCAGTGTCTATCTATGGCAGGTAGAGTGACTCTAGCAAAATCGGTCATCTCCACTATCCCTATGTTCCACATGCAAAACAGCTTATTACCTGTGGGTATTTGTGAAGAAATTGAAAAGAAGCAAAGGAATTTCATTTGGGGAGATACTGAGGTTCATAGGAAGCATCATGCAATCGGTTGGGAACACCTTCAACTCCCTAAAAACCAGGGTGGGTTAGGTATTCTCAATCTCCGCATCCAGAATGAAGCTTTCATCCAAAAGTGTGCTTGGAATATGGTTCAGTCTCCATCTCAGCTTTGGGTCCAAGTCTTGCTATCCAAATATGGCAGGAGAAAAGATATGCTAAAAGAGGTAGTTAGTAAACCTTATGATTCTCACTTGTCGAAAAGCATTTGTAAGGTCTGGCCTTAAATGATAAGCAATACTTCTTGGCAAATAGGTAATGGCAAGAAGATTGATTTTTGGAAAGACAATTGGACTGGTCTCATCCCAAACCTCCTTGCTCATACTCATACCCTTCCTTCTCAAGAGGTCTTGGATTTAAAGATTAGCAACAATATTTTCCTTTCTGAAGGAGGCTGGAATGAGCATTATCTTGTGAACCATTTTGACCTTAATGTGGTGAACAAAATTCTTGCCATTCCTCATCCAGATGATGAAGCCGAGGAGGATAGCATAGCTTGGACTAACTGGAACCCTGGGCATTCCATAGTTAAGCTGGCATACAATAACTTGTTAGATTCTAGAAATCCTTCCCCCATTGACTGTTGGGACCGTATTTGGAAGTGGAAAGGCAAGGAAAGAGTCAAAATGCTTATCTGGAAAATGCTTCATGATAGAATGTTAACAAGAGAGTCAATATCAAAGTGGAGTGGTAGTTCCAATAAGTGCCCTTTCTGCCCTGAAGTGATTGAAGATTGCCTAGCGCATCGCAGTAAACTTCGAACTTTCGAGTAGGATCCTGAATCGTGAGTACGGGAGCACTCGTTAATCTGCTCTTTAGCTCCAAGAAACATTCTTCGCAGGCTTCAGTCCACTCAAAAGGCTTGTCCTTCCGAGTGAGACGAGTAAGAGGTTGCACTATCTGAGAGAAATTCTGGATGAACCTTCGATAATAACCAGCTAGTCCTAAGAAACTTCTTACTTCAGTGACAGACTTGGGTCGTTCCCAATTCATAACAGCTTCAACCTTGCTGGGGTCCACCGCGATACCTTCTGATGAAATGACATGGCCCAGAAACTGGACCTCTTTGAGCCAAAACTCGCACTTCGACCATTTCGCGTACAACTGCTTCTCCTTCAAGACCTGCAAGACAATCCTCAGATGTTCCGCGTGCAGCTCTTCATTAGCCGAGTAAATCAGGATATCGTCGATAAACACAATTACGAACTGATCAAGAAACGGGCGGAAGATGCGGTTCATGTAGTCCATGAATACCGCTGGAGCATTCGTAAGTCCGAATGGGATCACCTGATATTCATAGTGCCCATAACGGGTCCTAAAAGCGGTTTTCGGAATATCCTCCGGTTTGACCCGGATCTGATGGTATCCCGATCGTAAATCTATCTTAGAAAAGACTCTGGCTCCTCTCAGCTGGTCCATCAAATCGTCGATCCTCGGTAGCGGATACTTATTCTTCACCGTTACTTTGTTCAGCTGGCGATAATCTACACACAGACGTAAACTTCCATCCTTCTTCTTAATCAAGATGGCTGGAGCACCCCATGGAGAAGTACTCGGTCTGATGAATTCCTTTGCCAAAAGCTCTTCTATCTGCTTCTTTAACTCGCGCAGTTCCAGCGGCGCCATGCGATACGGGGCAATGGAGATTGGTCCAACTCCAGGAACAAGTTCGATCGAAAATTCTATTTCCCTATGAGGAGGCAATCGAGGTATTTCATCCGGGAATACCTCCTCGAATTCTCTAACTACAGGTACATTCTGAATTTGATTGTCAGCCGAGGTCTCAGCCTCGATCGACAAAAGATACCCTGCTGCTCCCCTGCGGAGCTCTTTTCTAACTTGCAATAAGGAAATGAGAGAGAAAGGTTGAAAATTACCATCCTTCGCAGGAACAATGACTTTCCCCGCTCGACAATCCAAAGTTATCCCGTTTTCCGTCAACCAGTCCATACCGATAATCACATCGAAGTTGAATACCGGCAGGACCACCAAATTAACTGTATACGTGTTCCCTTCATACTGCAAGGTAACACCTCTGCAGATCTCTGAGGCTGTGCACGATCCTCCAGTAGGTGTGCTGATGTGTAACTCATAAGGTAACGGGGTTGGGGTGATGCCTATTCTCAAGGCAGTATGCTTTGCCATAAAAGAGCCAGACGCTCCAGAATCAAAGATAACAGAAATTGGGTGACCATTCAGAGTGACATTACCTTTGATCAGGTTGGGAAACTTCTGCGCTTCGTTTGCATCCAATGTGAACACCCGTGCTTGCGGAGGCTGTTGGTCAGCGTTCTGAGGGCACTTGTAAGCAAAATGTCCTTGCTGGCCACATCTAAAACATGCATTGTTGTTCTTGCGACAGACTCCAAAGTGATTCTTTCCACATGTAGCACAAACGGTCGCGCCCTGACGTCCAGTCGACGATTGACCCACCGTAAAGTTTCTCTTAAAATTTCCAGGCCGCGCCTGCAACGACGTACCTCTGCCTCGACCCCTACCAGGTGCCGTCCTGAAGAATCTGCCGGCTCGGTTTCCTCCGTGGAATTGTGTTGGTGGCTTGTTCAAGTTCTTGGCCTCCAGAATGATTCCTTCTGCCTGACGACTCTGGTTGATGAGTTCCGGAAGTGTACGATTAGCCGTTGTCAAAATGAGCTTGCGGATTTCCGGATGCAATCCGCTCTCGAACTTCTCCACCTGCCATTCTTCATCATAAATGTTCCGGTCGAAGTTGGCGTACTCGATCAGCTACCCAAACTTTGCAATATACTCATTAACCGTCATGTTACCCTGCCTGAGCGACAGCAGTTCAGTGTGCTTCATCCTTCTCATTGCCTTAGGAAAATACTTATCCAGAAATACTTGTCTGAACACGGCCCAGGTTAGTTCCACGTCCTGAGCTCTCAGCAGAGCCCTCGCACCAGTCCACCATGTTAAAGCTTCTCCCATCAGCTGGTACGACGCGTAATCAGTCTTCTGCGCTTCCGGGCATGCCATGCGTTCGAAAATATGCTCGATCATCTGCAGCCACTTTGCTGCAGCCTCGGGGTTGTCTTCACCCTCAAAAGTGGGTGGTTGGAAGTTGCGGAAGTCTTTCAACCTCCGACGGGCAATTTCTTCTGCATTTTCATGCAGTGGGGGTTGGTTCTGATTCTGTTGCCTATGATCGCGCCATTCTTGGCTCATATTCTGGATGAACGTGGCCAGTCCTCCAATGGTAGTGATAAGATCCTCTTCCGCATCGCCAGACCTTCCCCGAGTTGAACCGCGACCACCTGCCATGATTCTGCACTCACAATATCAGGAAATGAGTTGATCAGGCTCACCGCAAGTTATTCATGGCAGCAGTCTCAAGTAGGTACTCGAGTTCAATTCGGACAAGTTAGCTATGCATCCGTGTCTTATCCCAGACTAGTCTAAACAATCTAACTATCCTAACATATATATACTTAAACTATAGCACACTTAGGCAGTCAATCAGCAGATAAACACAAACAACAATCAATTCAATCAATCACAAGCAAATCCATGGACCAAACTGCTCTGATACCAATTAGTGTAACGCCCTCCCTTGTATGCATCCAAGAGAGTCGTTCGTTAAGCGGAATTAGAGTCGTTAACGTCACATGAGATAACAAAGAGCCTCATAGCAGTACACAAATCCGTATAAAAATTTTCAGCACTTAAATTCTTTTCATAAAGGTTTTCCAAAATAGCTGCTGTTCATAAAAGTTCAAGCTAACATAAAGATGATTAAGACTACAGTCATCCAAGAGGACCAAAACATTAATCATTACAGTCATCCAATTAAACAAACAGCAATAGTGGTAATCCACGCATCAGCAATCAACAGCAAACATCATGTCTTCATGTGCTTTTATGTCCTCCTGCCATTTAGGAAAATAGCAGCCCCGAAGGGGTGAGAATAATCCCAGTAGTGTGGCAATAAAACCAATAATATAACAATATTAACTAGGCACAAAATCATAAACAGTCACTTCAACATATCCTTGTTCCTTTTCCTTTTCCTTTTTATCATATTCATATATTGCGTATATAACGCCTTTCCTTTGCGCTTTTAGCACCGTCGTGCGCGCACTTCACAGTGGAATCAAATTTACCCTTGGCACCTGAGCTCCATGTGGATTCCACTGTGGGCCTATGCGGACTGATGCCAAGTGTCCCATACCCCGGTACCTTGGGGATGCCTATATGATGCTTGCTCAAACACATGATCCTGTACATAACTATTCTGCACAAGGCCTATATGATCTTTATACATGCATGTCATGCTATGCTTTCACACACAAGACGTAAAAATGCGATATGATGTAAGATGCATGCTTATATACCTTTCATATGCGTTATGCTGCCACATAACGTCTTTACCTCATAGTCATATAGCCATCACGGCACATTTTTGGCAGTTTCCTTTCATTATAATGGAACATAATGTTTTTACGGCATATGGAGCATCATGTCACAATTCTATACCAGTAGTCAATAGTCACATTAGGCCTCATCGCCTGACACTTACCTTAGCTTTCCTTAAATATTACCAACGGCCGCGAAATATTCTCACTTCTTAAGCGCACCTAAATCAATTACAACTAATCATTTACAGTGGCTATTTACAGCAGAACAGAGAGCATACAGCAGTGGCTTACAGTAGCAAAACAGTGAGCATACAGCAGTGTTTACAGCAGCAAAACAGTGTACATACAGCAGTGTTTACAGCAGCAAAACAGTGAACATACAGCAGTGTTTACAGCAGCAAAACAGTGAGCATACAGCAGTGTTTACAGCAGCAAAACAGTGGGCATACAGCAGTGTTTACAGCAGCAAAACAGTGAACATACAGCAGTGTTTACAGCAGCAAAACAGTGAGCATACAGCAGTGCTTACAGCAGCAAAACAGTGAACGTTTTAAACAGAAACAGTGACGTTTTTAAAACAGAAACAGTGGCGTTTTTAAAACAGAAACAGTGGCGTTTTTAAAACAGAAACAGTGGCACTTTGAACTTCCAAAACAGTGGCATAAATCTTGGTTTTTGGACATTGAAACAGTGGCATATTATGGATTAAAACAGTGGCATTTTATGCATACAAACCGTGGCATAGAGTAACTAAAACAGTGGCATTTTTATGCATAAAAACAGTGGCATGGAATGACTTAAACAGTGGCATTTTATGCATAAAAGCAGTGGCATATGATGACTAAAACAGTGGCATTTTATGCATAAACACAGTGGCATATGATGACTAAAACAGTGGCCTTTTATGCATAAAAACAGTGGCATTTTAAGCATGGAAATAGTGGCATTTCATGACTAAAACAGTGGTATTTTATGCATAGAAACAGTGGCATTTGATGAGTAAAACAGTGGCATTTCATGCATAAAAACAGTGGCTTAGGGAGCACTAAAACAGTGACATATATGTGCAGAAACAGTGGCATATAATGTGCAGAAACAGTGGCATGTAATGTGCAGAAATAGTGGCATATATGTGCAGAAACAGTGGCATGTAATGTGCAGAAACAGTGGCATATAATGTGCAGAAACAGTGGCATATATGTGCAGAAACAGTGGCATGTAATGTGCAGAAACAGTGGCATATAATGTGCAGAAACAGTGGCATATATGTGCAGAAACAGTGGCATGTAATGTGCAGAAACAGTGGCATATAAGGTTGATCTTGAGGGACCGAAACAGTGAGCCTTTTACCATCAAAACAGTGGCACATACTTAGGGAAACAGTGGCATATTTCTCTTTAAAACAGTGGCCTAATCATACAAAAACAGTGGCATGTAATCTTAAGCATAACCATGAGATCTTTATGCATACAACTCATCATAAGATGGCTCCATACTTATACTTTAATCATGCTCAACCAAGGATCCAAAGCAACACATATACAAGGAGACATTCAAGCACACTTACATGGCTACACAAAGAAGGAGTTCTAAGTTCAAGGTCCTACCTCTTGAAGCACACACTCCTTCTAGCTTTACTTCACAACAAGTCCTCTCTTCCTAGGATGTCCTATGCGCAACAAAGATGAGGAGGAACAACTTGGACAGCCACCAAAATGTGAGGGATCAAGACTGAACAGTGAGGTGAAAGTGAGGAGGAAACTACACTTGCTAGGAGGTCTAGAGTCACGGTTTGAAGGTGAGGGAAGGAGGGAGTTGGCTTGGTCTTTCTTCCTCCTAAGGTTCTTGTAATGCTAAGCTAGAGTGTGAGGGAGAGAGGAGAGGAGTTGGCTGCACAAGTGAATGGGGCAGCCCCCTCTTGTGCGCAAATTTAAAGAGGGAGTGAGGAGAGGTGGCATGATTAAGCATCATGGTAAAAATCTGATTGCTTGAAGAAGTGGGGCTGCACACAAGGGTTGAACAAGTAAGGAGCTTGCTTCTAGCATACTCTAGGCACATGCAAAAGGGGTGGAAGAGATAGGTTCAGATCTGAGTTAGTGTTATAAGTCAGAATTTTCTCATACAAAAGACCAAACTATGCGCATAGGTGAGGGTGTGAGGGAGGTTCACTAAGTCAACAAGTAATTCAACTAGGTGGCAGCCAAAAATCTGCATTTTAGGCAGCCTTGGTGCGCAATGATGAGAGGAAAGAGGTGCATCATGAGTGCAGTTTTGTGACAGCCCAAATTCAGATTTTGGAGCTGCACAAAATGATGAATATGCAGCCAAAAATCCTCTTATGATGCATGTGAAAACAAGGCAGGTTTGGCTCATGATGGGCTGCAAAAGCTTGCCAAAAATCTGCACAATGCAGTGTCATGATGGAGGGTGTAAGTGGTTCTCCAAGTCAACAAGTTAGGCAGTTTGTGTCATAAGAAAAATCTGCACCAAGGCCCCTCCCATGTGCGCCTAAATGGGGAAATATGCAGCCTAAAATCATGCTCAAAGGTCCATGTGTCTTCCAAGCAATGAGGTTTAAATCAAGTTATGCATAATCAAGGTGAGGTGGCGGTTTTAACAAGGGAAAATGGCAGATTTCAAGGTCCTAAATCACCCTTACTTGTGCGCAAAATAGAGTGGTAGAAGGGTTGCCATGTGAAGGTTTCTTGGTACACAAGACATCCTTGTTGGGCAAGGCTTAGGGAATTAGGTGTGGGTCTAACCATGGGCTGAACTTGATGGATCCACAAGCCATCCTTGGGCCATTGGCCACACACACAAAAGGATCCATTCACACAAGTCCAATAGTAACAAGTCCACACACTCACAAGCCCACATCCAAACACTAATGCCTTCACATTACTCATAAGATTAAATTCACATGTCTACATATGTATCTTCCCATGATTTAATTTAATTAATTACCTTAGTCTTATCCAAGGATAAAGGTCAACCAATTCACAAGCCATTACACATAAACCATACATCCGAATTCTACACATGTACATATAGCATATAGTACCTATGTATTTTACTAATTATGCGGGATGTTACACTTCATGTGTTTAGAGATTGTTGGAAGGCAAGAAAGTGCTGGCTGTTGCCCATATTGCACCCTCTTCCACCGAGTTTCCTCACTGTGATTTCTTTTAGGGAGTGGATGATTCTGAATCTCACTTCAAACAACAGCAACCTCAAGGATTGGAGAGACTCTTTCTTTACCACTTGTTACTTTTTGTGGTTATGGAGGAATAAGGAAATTCACGAAGAAGGTTTCCAGCGTCCTGAGGATCCTTCAAAGGCTATTGCTGTAGAAATTGAGGAAAATAGGTTCTGTTTGGCTAAGTTTAAAAAAACATTTTCAGGAACTTCTCACTCTCAACTTCCTACATCGTGGATTAGGCCTGCGGAGGACTTTCTGAAATTAAATGTGGATGGGGCTGTGCAAGGTAATCGGGCAGCTTGTGGTGGTCTCTTGAGGGATAGGAATGGATTATGGTGTGGCGGTTTCTCAGCCTTCATTGGCTCTTGCATTCCTCTGCATGCTGAACTTTGGGCTCTCCTTTATGGACTTGATTTCGCCTGGAAGCATGGCTGGAGGAAACTAGTGTTGGAAACTGATTCTTCTCAAGCATTTTGCCTTCTTACCAATCATGGTAATGATACTCGAAAGCTGCCATTGGTAGCTAAGATTCGAGTCTTTTTAATAAAAGAGTGGACTGTCTTATTGAATAAAATTCCTAGGAGTAGCAACACATGTGCGGATTGGATTGCGAAGAAGGCTTTGGATGATTCCTTTGGGCTCAAATCAATATCCTCCCCTCACAGCGATCTGTTAAATCTTCTTGCTGCTAATCTTTTGGATCCGGGTCTGAATAAGGTGGCTGCTAGGAGAAATACAGGATGATGCTTGTTCCTGGCTTTCTGCTAGTGTTTGATGTTTTGTTTTCTGCTGTTTCTTGTTCTGTTTTTTTCCTTCCTTCTTGTTTGCTGTTTTTTTTTTGTGGGGGCATTGCCCCTTGCTGTAACCAAAAAAAAAAAAAAGGACAATGGTTAATGTTAAAAATTAGAGTTTCTAAATAGGTTTTGAATTTACGGACGTTTAGTGAAAGTTCTGGCGCGTTTTAAATCGCGTGAGGTGGCGCGGGACCCACCCCACTTGAAACTCACTTAAACACCTCATCAAGTTCACTATTCATCATCTCCCCATTTCTTCTCTCTCTCTCTCTCCAAAACCCGCCCAACACAGCCCTCTCCCCCTCCTTCATGAAAAATCTTCTTTGATCCATAACTTTGCCAAATCTCAACCAAATTCAACGATTTTTATCTAGAATCTTGACGGAAAACACCTCCTAAACACATTGGTACCACTCTTGAGCCTTGAAATCGTGTGTGTGAGGAGATCCTTGCCATTTTCAGTTGCGTTTTTGTGGAGAGTTTGGGTATTCATGAAGCTTTTTCATGCTTCAATGGTGGAGTATGCTTTGGAGGAGTCATATACCTTCCATTTGGGTGAGTGTTCTTACATTTTAAACGGTTGATTCTTGTGATTTGATTTTGAACCCTAAACTTTGATTTTGTGATGTGTTATGTTAGAGAGCTCAAATGGAAAATGTGTATTAGAGGATAATGCCTTAGAATGATGTATTAAAGCTAGAAATGCTATGAAAATTTTTGGTGAAAAATGTTGATTTTTAACTTAGTGGATTTTGTGGTCATGATTTTGGACTTTGGAATTTTGTGTTGGGGCTTTGATTGGTGAGTTGTGGTAGAATTATATGATGATATAATGTGATTTGTTGAAGTGTGGAGTTGTAAAAATTGATGGAAAATCCTTGGATGTGTGAAACGGTGCGAATCGGCCATGTGATGAAAATGGAGGAATTGAATTGGAAAAATTATAAGGATCATGTGTTGTGTAATCAAATGGTAATTAGATGGGTTGTGTGGTGGTTGGTAAGTTGGAAAACCTATCGAAAAATAATTGGAAGTGTTAAATGTTAAGTTGACATACAGTGAATTATTACGTAAAACGATGAATAAAAGACGTAAAGCGGCGAAACGACAATTGAATTGGCCTCTTGGCAACCTAAGGAATATAATAAAATGAGAAAGAAAATTTAGAAAAATAAATCCTAATTTAACACTAAAAGGGCCGAACCACCTAGTGGGAAAAAGGGGGATTTTGGTGTTTTTACGTTTTGTCGTAATTTGACGTAAACTGACGGCTATACATGGTTGTATAGGTTACCGTACGTGGATTTAAACCCCGAGCAGTGAAACAGTGGACTGCCCTTGGTCCTGGACCAAGTGGATTGAGGTAAGTGAATTGGTTAACACATGTATAATTGTGAAATTTCATGTGTTGTTTGAATTTCTAAGTGATTGGAAATGTCCTCTTCGTAGGCATTCCGTTGTGTACCAAGCTGTGGATTAAGCTGCTGCGGAGCTTAGTGGACTAGTATTTAAGGTAACCTCTTGGTACTGGGGCTTGTTCCCCTTTTCTGTTCCACCTTGCTAGTTGATGGCAATGGTAGGAAGTGTGTATGAGTAGTGTAGAACAGCATGAGCATGCATGAGCATTTATGAGGGTACTATATGTACCGGATCACTGGCCATTAGATAGTTTAGCCTTCGGGCAAGTTTCCGGACGTATATGGTTGGAAGGGGTACCTTGGCGGGTTGTTCTTGGAACACGCCGGGGGTAGTACCCATAGGCTTATAGCCGAGGACATTGCATGATATTGGTAGCTACCATTCCCGCATGTCGTATTTGTATTCTGATAATTCCCCTCTTCTCTAAATCCCTTGCTTTATCCTGCTTTAAGTGATGTTGTTTTATAATATTTATATACATCGAAGTGAACCATTGGACGGAGTTTTCTCCAGAACCTCTGGGTTACTGAGATATATTCGTATATCTCACCCCGTCTCGGGACATTTATTCCAGGAGGTAGCAGTGGCACGGGAGTGGCAGGAAAGAGGCCCATAGGAAGATCATGAAGTATTGTCATTAATTATCCATGAACATGTATATATTGCTTAAGTGTTATCATATTTATCATTCTAAGTTTTATGTTGAAAGATGTAAGTGAAAGGCATGAATTGTAATATGTGATATGTAATTGAGAAGTGTAATGGTATAATGATACTTGATGTAAAATGATGAAAGTGCTTTAGGCCTTAGATTTATGGTTTATGTTATGTTGAGAAATTGCATGAAAGTAGACTTTTGTGATTGAAATGAGTAAGAATTATAAATGAGCTATATGGTATAAACTGTGTAATAAATTGTGAACTGAATTGGGTTGTAAGAGCCCCAAGGCATTGCTGGTCCTTGTGTGTGCCACCCAAAGATATATAATGATTATCAGGTATCTTTGAGGCATTAGAAAGCATTTGCAATTTTGGGGATTTTGCAAAAACAAAGGAAATTCTGGCGAATTTTCTGTAGAATTGGCAAATTTTGAGTCAACGTCGGGAGAGCATATCTCCCTCTATAAAGGTCCGATTGGGACCTGCCACACACCATTTTGAAGCTTGTGATGTCCCCTACAATGTGTCAAAATCTTAGAATTTTTGATGTTGTGCGAAGCCCTGTGGAGGTCATTGAACCTTGCTGCCTATTTTGGCCCTGCACATGGGGGCTGATCTGGTCGATCTTGGGGAATTTATTACCGTTTCATTTCTTGGTCAAATTAAGCGTACGATATATCAAATCGAAGATTGAGGTGTCTGGTTTATGGTGTAAAAATTTGAGAGAAATTGGACTAGTGGTTTAAGTGCAGTAATTCAGAGAGTAAAGGAGGTTTTGAGCTGTTTTGGAGTTGGTGGGCAATGTTGCTTGTCCAACTTCAAACGGCGATAACCGGAGCGAATGAACTCGGAATCGAGCGTGTGATAGCTCTTTTGAAAGGTAATTAAGTAAGGAAAAAGAATAGCTTGAAGAGAAAGTCTTATTTTTTTTGCTGTGTGTTCGGAATAGTTTAATTAGTAAACCATGTTCGGTAAGGTAAATACGTAAAATTGAGGAACGGTCTAAGTGGGTTTATGGGAACCCCTTAGTAACTTATAATAAGTAATGTAAGAAATATAAATAATTAAATAAGTCTTCCGGTAGTGTTTATAGTTACGGTCACAGCTTTTAATTATTACGCTTTTATGTTTTAATTGTTCACGTAATAATTGGAAAAAGTTTATTCGCATTTTTATAAAAATGAATTGTTGTGATTGTAACTACGCTTAATATCATAATTAATGTTAACAATACCGGTGTACAATGGTCTGTTACATTTTATGGTATTAGAGCAGCTTTGTTAGGGAACTCTGATAGTGTGTCTGTGTTATGTGTTTCATAGTTGTATGTAGATTCTTATCGATTACTGCATATGTGATTCCTTAGTGTGGGTCTGACCAACCCATTCCTTTGTGTTACATGCGTGGTCATCGTAAGAAGCCTGCGTGGCAACGTTGGAGCACCAAACGTGAGTCTTTAGCCTGATGTTGTGGTGTAGTGTTAACTGCTCCATGGACAAGAGATGGCAATATGTAAAATACGAATTTTAAAATACCTAAGGAGAACAGACTTAAATATTTTGTCTGACTTTGATGAAAGTTAAAAGAAAAATTTTATTATAAGTGAAAGTGTGAACAAATCTATGATATGTACGGTATTAGCATGGGTGAACCCTGTGGTACTAGGTATAATAAATATATAAGCGAGATGAATCCATTTTATGAAGATAGTATTGGTGAAACTTCCAAGTATATATGTAATATAGTAAAACAATTATGTACAAGTGGACTTGGTGAATGGACTTCACTAAGGTGAGTGACTTAGAACCTGACGAATTATTGGAAGATGTGAACAGATATTCTTAGTTACGAGTTATAATATGTTATGTTTGATTAGAAGTTATGAGATCGGGACAGATGGTGTATGCTTGAGTGAATTGGGATGGTTCATGTAGAGAAATAAATAGAATATTTGATGATTGATCCTATGGGAATTAATCACTAGAGATGACTATGTTAGGGAAGTGTTAATTAAATATGTTGACATGTGGAAATTAAGTTCATAATAAGGTAGTGTTGAGTAAACATAGGTGGGATGAAGTGATTACGTAGTATGTGTACAAGGAAAAGTTGAGAAAATCTACAGGGATGTCATAAGATAAAGATACCATGAAGGCACCATTGTAGTTATCGGATGCCGATTCAAATTGGCAGACGTGTCAGTAATAAGTGAATACGACGGTTGAAATGTATAGTAGTGTGTAAGACAATAATGAGAATGGTAAAGAAATTATGATCTTGTGGTCTATATATAGGTACCACTAATAGTAGTGCGCTTGTGAAAGTATTGGTATTTGACATGGATGGATAGACGGAGTAGAGGTATTTTCAAGGTAAGGAATGTTCTACAACCACCAAGGATGGAAGTGAGTAGTAAAATTGATGGATTGATACATAATATTGAGTATAGGTTATGTGAGCCGTAGCAGGCACTGGATTAGAAAGGTTATAGGACCTTGTGAGTCATTACTGTACGACAACAAGTGAGGTGGTGTGATTAGCGAATGAATGAATGTAAAACTTAATGTGAAATCAAGTGATTAGTATATGAACCAAGTGACAATAAAGTGCGAAAGTAAGAGGTTAGCGAAAGAACTGATGTGTAAAGTGTGCAGAGAGTGTGGAATTATGTGGTTAGCAAAAGAGTTAATGTGTAATTTCAAGATGAAAATGATAAGATTAGTTAGTAAGCTGAGGTATAATTGTCAGTGCAAGGATGGACGAGTAGTTTTAAGTGCAAGGACTGATGTAGAATTTTAGTGCAAGGATTAATGTAAATTTCAGTGCAAGGATTGAGGTGAAGTAGTTCTCTGTGATTCGACGGAAATGATTAGAAGATCCCTGTGTGATGGGAAATATGATACTTATACTAAGAGATGTGAGATGTGTACAGAACTTTGAGAAAATCTAGGATTTATGGAATAGAGATTATGTTATGAACCATGGTAAGTGAATAGTCAAAGTAAAAGAGTAAACAATCTGTGAGAAGAATAAGCAAGGAAGAGATAATGGACTATGGATTGAACGGTAACAAGACAGAAGGAACTATTAAGAGTTAGAAAACGTGTACGAAATTACGAAGAGAATATGAATTATTATAATAGTGACTATGTTATAAACCAGGTCCGACGGGTAACCAAAATGAAAGTAAACTACAAGTGAGAAGAATGACACGAGAGAGTAAAATGAATTAACTTATATGTAACAGGTGTATATTATACCACTACTACTAAGATTATTGGGGGTAGCCCATGTGAATATACCAAAGATACTTTGATGTTATATACAGAGGTGATACAGACACCAAATGGACTGGGTCCATGTGTGATCTGGAGTGTACGGAGTACCAGTTTTGCCGTTATATACAGATATGTTATAAGCATGAACTCCCCTGTGTACTGGGTACAGTTTGCTGTTATATACAAATGTATTATGAGTATAAATTTCTCTGTGCACTGGGTGCATGTAATATGATTTGATAGTAGGAAGATCTCAGTGGGGCCTATGTGTCAGGAGTGTATAGCTATCTCTGTGCGGGTTAAGTTCCCGGAGACTAGTAGTATTTGATATGAGTAATGAGAAACGAGGAAGTGTTCCACATTGGTGTAACGGTTAGTATGGTAGAGATAATTGATGTAAATGCACAAAAAAGAAACATTTGGGGGATGCCTTTAGAATAGGGACAGCTAGTAGTAAGTCGTTTTTACGGCATGGATCATATGGGTGGATTCTCTGATCTGGGGCCCTTAGGACAGCAAGAGCTCGAGGGGTGGATTCTCATATGGGTGGGTCATTACATCTGGGGTAGGGGTGTAATTAGGCCAGGCCAGGGCAGGCTTTGGCCTTCATGGCCTAGGCCTTACACACGAAAAAATTGAGCCTATCCGGCCTATGAGCCTATCAAAGGCTTAATTTAAAGGTCAAGCCTGCCCTATTAGTAAAAAATAAAAAGCCTACATGGCCTATGAGGCCTTTTAGGCCTACTATATTGCAAATCAAATTAAAAAAAACTAGCCTACTCTCTCTTCCTCTTGTGCGCATACTTACTTGGGTGGTTCTTCTCCTTAGGGTTTTCACAAAAACCTAGCCTACTCTCCATCCCTCTCATGCACCATTCTATAGGGTAGTTCACTACACCTTTCCAAACATAATACCTAGCCTCCAACTTCATCAATTGGGCGCATAGCAAGCCTCATTGTGGTGATCATCTGGTGGCTTGCAAGAAGGTGTTCTTGCATCATTGACGAACGGTGGTGTGGATCAACATTAGAGGGTTTGAACCCTTCATACCTGACAATTGATCTCCCTGACTGATCAGGCCAAAACAAGGTAACATCATGCTGTCCTAAAGCATGAATCTTTGTGTGCATGTATGTTTCCGCGTGAAATTTTTTGTTTTTCCACCTTACATGCATCGGCCTTCAAGACCATTTTACTTTCATATACCCACATGAGTACAAGGAACGCCGCTTGCACCTCACCCACAGCCTCACCATATCGTATGTACCACATACTTAGGCTTACCGTATAGGTGGACTCCACATGCATATCATAAAGGCACATTGCATATAACAGCTCAATAGCATTTCCAAATATCAAAAGCAATATAACACATCATGCATATAACCATATCCCCATGGGACATAGTGGAACCACAACATGGCTAAACCGAGGACACGAAAGCTTACCTTGCAAGCAATCAATCCAAGCCAAGATTCCAACCACTCTAACAGTTCAAACACAGCAGTATCACAATCTATTATGGACCAATAATATATCATTAAATATGCACCACAAGCATACAACTTAAAGACCACGCCTTTTCATTACGTTTTACGTCTTAAGGCTTCCAACAAAGCCATAAGCCCTTAATCACATGATTCTGACTTAGTTCTTTAATCTAGGGTCCACAAACCCCCAATAGCCTACTGTACACACAACCCAACTACTGTTCTTTGAAATCCCAGAATATCCGGATATTACTCGGGGACATATCCGGATATTCAATATCCGGATATCACACTGACCATATCCGGATATTCAATATTCGGATATCCAGATCCCCATATCTGGATATCAACATTCGGATACCATATCAGGATATCAATATCCGGATATTTGTTCGACAAATATCCGGATATTTCACGACAGAATGCAGTTCTGCATTTTTCGTGAAGATATCCTTCCAACGTTGGGTTTTTACCGATTAAATACACCTAAACATGCATTTCTAGGTGTGTTAGACATTACCCAACGTTAAGTTATCATCTTTTAGCCTTTACATGCATCAAGGTTCCATTTTTAACTAAGAAAACTCAAGTTCAAAGCCGGTGATCATACCACAAGCCAAAAGCATAGGTAGATGATGCTCTTGGAGCTCACACAACAGCTCCCAAGTCTGCCTCCACATTGTGCACGAAAATGCACACCAAGATGGGTCTTTTCTTCACAAAGGTTGTTTCTTAGAGCTCCTACAACCAAGGAGAAGCTCACAAAACTCCCTCAACCCAACTCAGCCCCACTCACTGACTACAAACAGTGGCCAACCTCAAGAAATGCACCCTCGCACCCTCACAATGATGATTCCCAAGTGTTTACACACTCAAAGATGCAAAGAAACAAGTAAAGGTGATCACTTGGTCAAGGAAATGGTGAAGAAAGCAATGGAACAGTGCACACCACACAGAGCAGCCTCTCCCACGCAGGAAAATTAAGGTTTCTAGGGTTGTGTGCCCTCTAATGGTAGTATATATAGCCACATGGCCACTTACCGCGCAATATTAGCATTAATAGCTACGCAAAAGATCTTAATCCCAAACTTTGGAATCTTAACCTACTCATTTTTCGAAGATTTTTTATATTTTTATTTTATTTTCCGGAGAACCTTTCCGGTACGCGCTTTTCCATAGCCAGTATCAGTTCTGGTATCAGTTCTCATTATTTCGACTTGAAACTCGTTTTACAAGTCCTACATATTATTCTTGTAATTATCATGCACTTATTATAATTTTTCGGGATACTTTTTCGGTACGCATTTATACCGACTAGCAGAACCGGTATTTGCACTTTTCTTTCAAAAAGCGAATTCAGCATTATTACCCACTTACTATAATTATTAGAGCCTCATAATAATTATTAGGGTCAATTATGGAATGATTTACTACTTATCACATTTATTTAATTAATTACCTTAATTAGCGATGCGGGTTCTTACATTCACCCCACCTTTTTAATGATTTTGTCCTCAAAATCAGAAACATACCTGTCTCGAAAGTCGGGGTACTACTGGACAAGCTCGTCCTCTCGCTCCCATGTACACTCCTAAGGACTACGCCCAGTCCACTACACTTTGACCATCGGAATAGTCTTGCTCCTAAGCTGCTTCTCGCCTCGATCGAGAAACTTGAGTGGTCCGACAGGAGTCTTTATGTTCTCCCGAACCTCCACATCATCCGTTTGCACCATGTAACATCCCGTCAAATTAGGAACCTATTTATACTGCAATTAGGAATGGGGTAGAATATGTATCTGCAGATTTATCTAAATGTTTGCCTTTGAATGGAGTTAAAATTAAATTAGGGAATTGTTGGTATTGCCATGGAAGATAAGTACCTATTTTATGCATGTGAAATTTTAGTTATAAGTATAGGAATTATTTGATTATAACATATAGGAAGCATAATATTATTTTAATTACTAAAAGTATGCGATTAATTTTAAGTAATGAGTAAAACCTTAGTAAATAATTAGAGGTTCATAAAAAATTAGAAGGCTTGGTTTAATTTCTAAATGGGAAAACAATTGGGCCTTTGTTTTTGAACCCATTTTACTCTTAGGGCCACGGCCCAAGCCTCCAAAATTGAGGCATAAATCAGCCCAAAGTACTTTATCCTCATGATTCCTTATCTCATCCCAAACAAGACCTACATGTCAGCCTACTATTGGCTTAGGATCAACCACTTTTCCCCTCATCCCTTCATGCGCATAATATAGAGAAGATAATTCTGATTCCATGTTTTATCCTCCAAACCCAACTAGCCAATGCATGTTGAGTACGTGTCAAACAAAACTCCCCTATCTCCTCTTGCAACCGCTTTGTCCTCCAAGCTGTGTGACGGCTGAATTATTTTTTTTTTAAGTAAGGAACAGACTTCTTTATATCCCAAATTGATTCACTCACATTCTCTTGAACCGTGAAAGAAAGAGAGAAAACTGGTCATTATCCTCATATTAACAAACAGAAATAGAAACAAATCGGTTGTGCCTCATTTAACAAAGAAAAATCTGAAACACCATCCTATCCTCATCTTATCTTAAAAACCGTGGTCTCCACTAGGAGCAGTTTCACCTCCTAATTTCCAGTTTCATCCCTTTCTCACGGCTGGGCTGTGTGCGTAGGTTAGAGAACAAAACACAAAAGAAGAACCCAACTCAGCATCCTCACCTTTGCGCACCTAAAGATCAGAACAGAACTATTGAGCATTCCTTGGTTCAAGTCAGAGAACACAGCCTTTCCCTCTTCAACACAGAACAGTGAGTGTTCCTAAGTGAAGAACTCAACATTCAAGTCTTCCCCTTCCTTCCCTGTACCATTCGTTTGAGTCACCACCAGAGGAGGTAGAGGTACAAATTCTTCTCATATTTTGCTGCTTCTCCCTTGTCAGCCGAGAACACCTATCAAAGAGGTGAGATAATTCCCGGTTCCTTCTATTCGGTTGACCCTAATTAAGTCTGTTTCCTTTTCCTTCCGTTGCATGCTCATGTCCCAACCGTGAATGGAGTCCATCTTCCTCTGCATACTACTGGATTCGGTCCTTGGAAGTTAGGAAGAGAAGTGGTAGGCTGTCCCTTGTTAAATTGAGGATCCGTGAGGACTAGGCAAGGAGGTAATGACTATAAACCTATTCTGCATCTTCTTTCTCTATATTGTCTTGGCTGCGTATAGGTGTAGGAAGCTATTGTGGCCATTTCTCCTCTTCATGTTTGATAAGCCGTGCAGGTGTCTGTTAGGGGTTAAAATTTGTATTCTGCTCTCTTGCCACTTCTCTTTTGAACAGTCCTAGTTTTTAGTACATGCAAGTTTAAAAGGGGTAATTTAGGAAATTAGAATATGATTCATCTGAGTTCAGGACTGTCCACGTAATTAGAAGCAATTTGTTGGACCCTGGATGTGTTTTAAATTGATTAATCAACATGTTAAAGGAAACCACACGTGTATATATGTGCAGAAGATGATTCTGTGATGAACATAAATTAGGAACACCTAGACTCTGCCTAAACCGAACCTACATGTATAAAGGAGCTTGAATTTTCATTGTATCATATTGGTGTACTAGTTTAAGTCAGAAAGTTCATCTAGTTGGAAACTATGAAATCCGATCAAAGAATGAGGGTCAGAAGCATGGAAAAACTAGTTGATAAATTATAGTGGTAACAGGATACAAATTCTGAATTTACGACACTTGTATTTAGGTGCACATAATTCTTAGGGATGTGGAATATATGAATAAAAGTCATGAACCTAATGCCTGCAAGCCAACCAGATTTCTGGGTATATAAATAGATCTTTGGTGAGAATATTGGACTATTTTGGTGGGGTGGTATCGTACCCCTTGAAAGTAAACTGGCCTTTGAAGGCCGATGCATGTAAGGTGTAAAAACAAAATTTTTACTGCGGAAACATACATGCACACATAGGTTCATGCTTTAAGACAGCATGATGTTACCTTGTTTTTGGCCTGATCAGTCAGGGAGATCAGATGTCAGGCTTGAAGGGTTCAAACCCTCTAATGGTGATCCACATCACCGTTCGTAATGATGCAAGAACTTCTTCTTGAAAGCCACCAGATGAACACCACAGTGAGGCTTGCTATGCGCACAAGTGGTGAAGGTGGAGGCTAGGTATTCTGTTTGAAAGGTGTAGTGAACTACCCTACAGAATGGTGCATAAGATGAAGGAGAGTAGGCTAGGTTTTCTAACAAAACCCTAAGGTGAGGAACAAGTGTTATATGCGCACACCTTGATGAGAGGAGGAGAAAATTAATCCATTCAAAATGAAAACCAACTTTCAAACTCATTTGAAATTTGCGCATTGAACAGGGGAGGATAAGGTGGAGCTGTTGCAAAACCAATTTTGCCAACAACCTCCAATCTTATCCTCATGAAATTAAGTTCAAAATAATTTAAACTTAAATTCATAAACTATCATATAGTATATAGTTCTCATGCGCATAATTCAGCCCTAAAAGGGGTCCAAATATATTGAGTTGTTGCATTCAAAATTTGAATCAACTCACCCACTGCTTCCCTCAACCACCAAATCTGAATGGAGCTTTGTTTTAAGTGATAAGATGACATTCTTATCACTCAAATGTGCGCCCCAAACAGCCCAAGAATATGCTCCAAAGATGCTTCTTGATCCAAGGAATATGTTCCAATAAGATCCTGTCTTATCCTTTTGTTATGAAACAACTTTTCAAAGCCAATTCAAATTCGAATTCAAACACTTGAATTCAAATGTTCAAACATTCAAATTCAAAATTCAAAATTTCAAATTTCAAATTCAAAATTCGAATTTCCAAATTCCAATTCCAAATTCAAATTTCAAAATTCAAATTTCAAACTTCAAATTTCAAAATTCAAATTCCAAATTCAAATTTCCAAATTCAAATTTCAAATTCAAAATTCGATATTCAAATATTTGATTATTAATTTAACTAATTAAATTAATTAGTAATGGCTTGGACTATCCAAGCCCATTACTAAGCTCCATGCACCACCCACCTATTTAGGTGGGCTTCCAAATAGCTTCTTGGGCTAACAACCATTATTAGGCCCAATACCTTTAACGCTAGTCCATCATGACTACAAGGTGTTAGTGTGTGACCCATTAGGTCCAACTTAGCTTCTGACATAACTGGGCTTGGGCCCAACAAGCCCACAACCCAATTAATGACAACACAGAGCACTAGTAATGCTTTGTTGCCCCAGAACTAGTCAGATTAATGACTTAATCATCCGGTTGCACATATTTGGTTACCGTATGTATTTCCCTTCGTCTCGGTTATCTTCCCATTAACCTAGGGTAAGGAAATGTATCAACCCCTGCGGTTTAAGGTAAGCTTTATTCGAAATAGGGAATCTTCAATTTACTGACTCTAAAGGCAGATCATCTCATGATCTCTTTTACTATGCATAGATTCCCGAGTCCCTATAAATGTCATCCTGATTTCTCCGGTTTACAGATAACCTAATCTCTCACAGAGATTTGACGAATTCCTTCAGCTTATTACCCTAGCCCTGTGCCCTTTAAGGACACGCCCAACAGTATACCTATGAGTCTCCATGTTTCAGGCAGACGAGGCATACAATCAAAACATGCCTTCAAGAACACAGTCTAGGTAATAACTTCTGGTCTAAGGAAAGACATACCCAAACATAAAGAGATTACTCTAATGATACTATCTGTGAGATTTCCTCATAGAGTCTCTTTTTGGGTCTGTTCAGTGCGAGCTATACTCTTATAGGTCCACCCACGACTTTAGCTAAGATATCTCCATATCTGCAGCTCATGAGGTCTTTACCTTGTATCCATATACAAGTAGATAAGTCGTACTAGTCTTACTCGAGATCTCTGATCCCCAAACTCAGTGTCTCTAGACTAGGAACATATAATTAGGAATAGACATGCAATATCCTTGAATCCTCATGATCGTGATCTCATCACAGATACTCAAGAGATACCTTTTCTATTCCAAGGGGTTTATCCAGTTCGTTCATATAATATTAACAGTAATATCGAGACACAATATGGAATTGAATAAACAGTGCTTTCATTTATTTGCGACAAACAAAGTTCTACATCTAGTGTCCTTTATTTAATCAAAAGATTGTCTCTAGGACACCCATATGCTAACACCCCTAACCCTGTGTATATTAAATTGAATTGACAACATGCTTTAGGCCACACTCTAGCGCACACATGACATAGGGGAGTTGTTATAAATAAAAAATAAAAATTAATGCCATGAGCCCATTGTATGATGAAAAGTAGAAATCAACATGTTTTGATAAGCCTTGTAGTGTATGTAGTTCCCTTTTAAATTTAATCGACAACACGTCTCATAGGTCCTACCTTGCGCACCTTTTTAGTGAAGAAGTAGAAATCATATGAATTATATCTTGAGTAAATTGTGTATAAAAACTGAATCTGTCTTGTTTGGGAACATTAGAAATTCACGCTGTTTAACGTTGGTAAAGCTTAAATTAAAGTTAGTATATATTTTTGGGAAAACAGCCATGGTGGCCGAATGGGTGCATGATCCCTTAAACTAGGAAACTTGTTGGTAAATTATAGAAATAACATGAAACAAATTCTGACTTGTCACACATGTATTTAGGTGCACGTAGCTCTTATAGAGTGAGCCGAATTTTGGTGCTGTTGCTTATTGCATGGACACAAGGTAAGTGTTAGGCGATATTACCTAATGTGACTATTGACTAGCGTATGAAGTTGTAACATGATGCTCCATACTCCGTAAAATTATTATGTTCCTTATGATGTAAGTATTCTGCCATGAATATGCCTTGACGACAATATGATTATGAGGTAAAGTTGTTATGTGGCAGCATAACGTATATGAAAAGTATATAAGCATACATCTTACATCATATAGCATTTATCTTTACGCTTTGTGTGTGAAAGCATAGCATGGCATGCATGTACCAAAATTCATATAGCCTTGCAATTTTAGAATAGTTATGTACAGGACCATGTGTTTGAGCACGCATCATATAGGCATCCCTTCGGTACCAGGGTATGGGACACTTGGCATCAGTCCGCATAGGCCACAGTTGGAATCCACCTAAGAGGGTGCCAATTTATGGGATCTCCACTGTGTATTGCGCGCACGTCGGTGCTATGGGCGCAAAAGGAAGGCGTTATATACGCAATATATATATATATATATATATATATATATATATATATATATGATGAAAAGGAAAAAGGAAAAAGGAAAAGGAACAGGATATGTTGAAGTGACTCTTTATAATTTTGTGCCTAGTTTAATATTGTTGCGTTATTGGTTTTGTTGCCACACTATTGGGATTATTCTCACCCCTTTGGGGCTGCTATTTTCATAAATGGCAGGAGGATGAAAGAGCCTTTGAAGGTGTGATGTTTACTGTTACTTACTTGTTGATGCTTGGACTTTTGCTGTTGTTGTTTAATTGTTGGATGACTGTAAAGCTTATTATTTTGGAGCACTTGGATGACTGTAGAAACTATTGTCTTAAATTCTGTGTTAATCTTGCATGAACAACGGCTGTTTTGGAAAGATCTGAAAACGTTTTGCGAAAAGGATTTTTGAACGTTTTATTAAGTGCTGAATTTTTAATAGTTTTACGAGCACTTTACGGGTTATGTTTCAAGGGGCAAACGAACTCCGATTTACTATTATTTTATATGCACGCGAAGCCTCAGACGTGCTCTTTCTAAATCAAAAGGAATATTTTTTTAAAATCCTCCGCACTGATTTTATACGAATTTATAAAGACAGTACGGTATTGCTTTTGAAAAAAATATTATCAAAAACTTAAGAAAATTTTAAAACATACTCTGATTTCTAGAAGAAAATTGATTTCAACTATAAGTTTTGATTAGAAACACTCAAGTAAATTTTCAGTAGCTAAATTGACGCCAAAAACTCTAATTCCGCCTAGCAAACGACTCTCTTGGATGCATACAAGGGAGGGCATTACACACCACGTGCGAAGGATCCGCTATGTACCTTCGAAGCTGAGACATGTGAAACACTTTGTGGATGTTGGCTAAGTTCGGAGGTAAGGCAAGTCGATAGGCAACAGGTCCTACTCTACCAAGGATCTGGTATAGCCCAATAAATCGCGGGCTCAACTTCCTCACTCCGAGTGCTCGTGCAACACCGGTGACAGGTGAAAGTCTCACAAACACGTGCTCACCCTCACTGAACTCCAGTGGACGATGCTTGACATTGTAGTAGCTCTTCTGGCGATTCTGCGCATGCTTCAACTTTTCCCTGATCATCTGGATCTGCTGGGTAGTATCTTGGACAAAGTCCAAGCCAAAAAGCTCTTTATCTCCAACCTCAGACAGCAAGTAAGAGTCCGACACCTCCTACCATACAGCGCCTCGTAGGGTGCCATGCCCAGGCTAGCATGAAAACTGTTGTTGTACGAAAATTCCACCAACGGACGGAACCTATCCCATGCTGAACCCTGCTCCAACGTGCAAGCCCTCAACATGTCCTCCAATGTCTGGACGGTCCGCTCAGTCTGTCCGTCAGTCTGAGGTTGATAGGCGGTACTCAATCTCAACTGTGTACCAAAAGCTCCCTGCAGCGCCTCCCAGAAACGAGAAGTGAACTTCGGGTCCCTATCTCTGATGATATTCTCGGGCACCCCGTGAAGCCTCACAATCTCGCGGACATATAGCTTGGCCAACTGCTCTGTAGTGAAGCTCACCTTCACTGGAAGAAAATGGGCAGACTTCGTCAACCTGTCCACAACGATCCAGATAGAATCACAACCCGCCTGAGTCTTCGGCAACCCCACTACGAAGTCCATGGAAATACTCTCCCACTTCCACTGTGGAATCTCAAGAGGTTGAAGCTTACCAGACGGTTTCTGGTGCTCAATCTTCACTTTCTGACATATAAGGCACTTGGACACGTAGACCGCTATGTCTTTCTTCATGCCCGGCCACCAAAAATTTCTCTTTAAGTCCTGGTACATTTTTGTAGCACCAGGGTGGATTGTAAACTGGCCCTTATGAGCTTCTGCCATAACCTCCTCAGTCAACGGCCCTCGAGGGATTACAACCCTCTTCTGGAACAGCAGCAAACCATCATCATTCCAAGACTCACCGTCTTGTTCTTCACATAATCAAGACACTCTCTTTGCACTTGCGCCTCTTTAATCTTTTTCATTAGCTCATTTATCACTTCTGCTATTTCCATCTCGAGAAGTGCGCCCCCAAATAAGGAATTCACTCTCAAGTCTCTAAACTTTTCAATCACATCATAGTCGCTCATCATCAAGATGGATAAGCTCATGGATTTCCGGCTCAAAGCATCAGCTACCACATTGGCCTTGCCAGGATGGTACCTCAACTCAAAGTCGTAGTCCTTCAAGAACTCCATCCATCTCCGCTGTCTCATGTTCAACTCCTTCTGGTCAAACAAATATTTCAAACTCTTGTGGTCACTGAATATAGAAAACTTCATGCCATACAGGTAATGCCACCAAATCTTGAAAGCAAATACAATAGCTGCCAACTCCAAGTCGTGAGTCGGGTAGTTCTCCTCATGAGGCCTCAACTGCCTCGAAGCATAAGCAACAACTTTCCCTTTCTGCATCAACGCGCAGCCTAGCCCCTTACCAGAGGCATCACAATAAAGCTCAAACTGCTCCGCAGGATCAGGAAGGACCCACACAGGAGCAGTAGTCAGTCTCTCCTTCAACTCCTGGAAGCACTCCTCACATTCATGTGTCCACACAAATGGAGTCTCCTTTCGGGTAAGGCGAGTCATCGGTAACACCATCTTGGAGAATCCCTCAATGAACCTCCTGTAGTACCCTGCCAAACCTAAGAAGCTTCTCACTTCTGTAACCGTCTTGGGCCTCTCCCAATCCATCACGGCCTCAATCTTGTTAGGATCAACTGCAACACCATCAGCGGAAATCACATGACCCAGAAATTTCACCGACTTGAGCCAAAACTCACATTTCGATGGCTTTGCATAAAGCTTTTTCTCTCTCAACACTTGCAACACAATCTTCAAGTGCTCAGTATGCTCCTCCTCTGTCTTGGAGTACATCAAGATGTCGTCAATGAAGACGATCACAAACTGATCCAGGTACGGCTGGAAGATTCTGTTCATGTAGTCCATGAACACTGCTGGTGCATTGGTGAGTCCAAACGGGATCACCAAATACTCATAATGACCGTATCTCGAGCAAAACGCGGTCTTAGGAACATCCTCCGGCTTTACTCGAATCTGATGGTATTCGGACCGGAGATCAATCTTCGAATACTCACAAGCATCCCTGAGCTGATCGAACAAATCATCAATGCGTGGAAGAGGATACTTGTTCTTGATTGTCACCTTCTTCAACTGCCTGTAGTCGGTGCACAATCGCATAATCCCATCTTTCTTTTTCACAAATATGACCGATGCTCCCCAAGGAGACACACTCGGCCGAATGAAGTCTTTCGCCGAAAGATCCTCAATATGCTTCTTCAGCTCTGCCAACTCCGGTGGCGACATCCGATATGGAGCTAATGAAATAGGCCCCACACCAGGCAACAAGTCAATGGAGAACTCTATCTCCCTCTGCGGTGGAAACTCAGGAATCTCATCGGGAAACACCTCGAGGAATTCCCTCACCACAGGAATGCCAGTGAGATCCTCCTGTGTCCCACTCACCAAACCTCCCAACATGACATAGCCAAATGCCCATGCTCTCAAGGCCATCCTCGCCTGCAGGACTGAAATGAACGGTGGGGAACTGGCTGTGGACCCACCCGGAGACATCACCACTCTCTTGGCACAACAATAAATCAATGCACAGTTTCTGGACAGCCAATCCATGCCCAGAATAATCTCCAAATTGGCCATCGGCAATCCTATCAGATCTACCGAGAAGTCACGGCTATCCCACTAAAACGCTACATCGCGATAGACAGTGGAGGTCAAACATTTTTCTCCAGTGGCGGTGGTCACCCACATCGGTGGAGAAAGCACAACACTGGGCAACTCAAGCCCCACAGCAATAGGGGTAGCAACAAATGAATGCATTGCTCCGGAATCAAATAACACATCAACTGCTGAACCACCAATGGTAACAATACCTCTGACCAGGTTCAGAGCTCTATCCAACTGCTGACGATCAAGGGTGTACACACGCCCAGTAGTAGGTGGCACTGTTGGTGCCACTGTAAGAACCATTTGTAATGGAACTTCCTGCAATGCAGTAGCTCTCGCCGTCGGGCAATCTCTGGAGTAGTGGCCCTCCTTGCCACACTAGAAGCATATCAACTGGCCTGTAGAACAAGGCCCAAAATGTGACTTCCCGCATCCCGAGCATCTAGGAGCAGGAGGTCTCGCTGCACTCCCCTGAGCAGAGTCCTCTTGAACTGATTTGGCACTTGCTTAACCGCCAACTATTTTCCTTTGCCCTTGTTCCCAAACTTCCCGTCCCTCTAGGAAGTGGAAGCACCAGTACCCTGTGGCACCTCAATCTTGGCCTTCTTGGCCTTACTCACGCTGCAGAAATCTTCAATATCGCGACACTGCTGTACCAAGGCCCCGAAGTCTCTCGAAGCAGAACCAGCAAGGTGCCCAACAATGTCCTCATTAAGTCCCTTACGGAACTTAGCAGCTAGGAAAATGGGATTCGGCCTCGTCATCCGCAAATGAGCAAACTTGACCAGCTCATTAAACTTGGCCAGGTACTCGTCAACAGAAAACGAGCCCTGCACCAACCTGTCGAACTTTCCCTACTTCCTCTCCTGAGCATCATAAGGAAAGTACTGACACAGAAAGTAGTCCTCAAAGAACGGTCATGTCATCACGTGCCCCTGCATCTCGAACACTTGGGAGGTGTTCGTCCACCACTCATGGGCATCGCCATCCAGCATGTACGTGGCGAACATCAGCTTTTGTGGCTCTGTGCACTGCATCACCCTGAATATCTTGTCCAGGGCCTGGAGCCATCTAGCAGCAGCAATGGGATCATAAGATCCATCAAAAGTAGGTGGCTTATGCTTGCGGAAAGCATTCAGCCGGCGGTCAATCTCATCTCGATCCTCAGCAAAAATAGGAACGGCCTGCATAGCCCCCGTCAAGTGGCTACCCTCACCCAAAATAGGAACGACTCTGGGTGTCCTCCTGGTGACTAGGTGGAGGTGGAGGCGGTGGTGGCGGTTGAGGTGGTGGAGGACACTGGGCAGCAGCAGGACCAGCCCTCAACTCCTCTAACATGACCCTCATCATAGTCATGTTTGCCATCCGGTTCTCCTCCAATACCTCTGCGGTGGCTCTCTTGTTCGCCTCTCTAATGGCGCCCAGCATAGCCTGATTTGCCAACCTCGTGGCCTCCTGGTCGGCTAGTCGGGCCGCCTGCATCTCAGCCAATGCAGCCAGGACAGGATCCGGATGATCCTCACTCGTACCCTGGTTCCTCCTTGGTTGTACCATGACTCTGCACAAGTTACACAAAGAATGAGTTGATCAGGCCCACGCCATGTGGTCACATATGCATTATCATAATACACACCAATCAGAGAGAACACAAGATAGACACACAACGAAACATCCTAAGTTATTGCAATACATATAGGCTTTTCCCTAGAAAGTGCTCTGATACCATAAAATGTAACAACCCGTGTTAACCCGGATTGTTAACATACTATCGTATTAAGCCATGCTTAATTAAAATGCGGAATAACTTTTTCTTTAATTCAATTATGACGTCATTAACCTTAGCCAAGTTGATTACTTAATCAATTTCATAAAATATCTCCTGTATGTACTTTGCAAGACAACTAACTGAAATACCTCATATATAATTATAAAGTGAGTATCTAAGTCACAGGACTACAACACATAGCTTAGACCAAAATCCTGATACATTAATACAACTTTAATTTAAACAAGACATACTCAAGTCTATGTGGCATGGACAAACCCCATGCTCACCAAATAAGGCAACAATGCCCAACATCAGTCTCAACTCAAATATCATAAAGATAGCATAAAACATAAACAACCGTCAATATCCAGCATCCAACACGTCAGCATATCACAGAAATATCTAACTCAGCTCTGGCCTCCTGCCACCAGGAGTCTCAACCCCTGGGTTCCCTGAACCTGAAATAAGCGTCCCCAAACGTGGGGTGAGGTCTCTAAACAAGAAATCTCAGTAAGACAAGGGGTCCTCAAGGATTTCCACCCTAAGCTCACTTACATGTGCAATATAAGTTCAAAAAGCAGTATTTCCAATATTAGTTCCAAAAGTATGTAGTGCAACAGATATTCGTGCCATGTGTGTTTATATTATCTACTGGCCAGAGAAATGTAGGAATACGTCTATACCCACATGAGTACAAGGAACACCGCTTGCACCTCACCCACAGCCTCACCATATCGTATGTACCACATACTTAGGTTTACCGTATAGGTGGACACCAAATGCATATCATAAAGACAGATTGCATATAACAGCTCAACAACATTTCTAAATATCAAAAGCATGTAACACAGCATGCATATAACCATATCCCCATGGGACATGGTGGAACCACAATATGGCTAAACTGAGGACATGAAAGCTTACCTTGCAATCAATCAATCCAAGCTAAGAGTCCAACCACTCTCACAGTCCAAACACAGCAGTATCACCATCTGTTATGGACCAATAATATATCATTAAATATGCACCACAAGCATACAACTTAAAGACCACGCCTTTTCATTACGTCTTACGTCTTAAGGCTTCCAACAAAGCCATAAGCCCTTAATCACATGATTCTGACTTAGTTCATTAATTACAGAAGTCCAACTTCCTTAATCTAGGGTCCACAAACCCCCAATAGCCTACTGTACACATAACACAGCTATTGTTCTTTGAAATCCCAGAATATCCGGATATTACTCGGGGACATATCCGGATATTCAATATCCGGATATCACACTGACCATATCCGGATATTCAATATCCGGATATCAATATCCGGATATCTGTTCTACAAATATCCTGATATTTCACGATAGAATGCAGTTCTGCATTTTCGTGAAGATATCATTCCAAGGTTGGGTTTTTACCGATTAAAGACACTTAAACATACATTTCTAGGTGTGTTAGACTTTACCCAACGTTAAGTTATCATCTTTTAGCCTTTACATGCATCAAGGTTCCATTTTTAACTAAGAAAACTCAAGTTCGAAGGTGGTGATCATACCACAAGCCAAAAGCAGAGGTAGATGATGCTCTTGGAGCTCACACAACAGCTCCCAAGTCTGCCTCCACACTGTGCACGAAAATGCACACCAAGATGGGTCTTTTCTTCACAAAGGTTGCTTCTTGGAGCTCCTACAACCAAGGAGAAGCTCACAACACTCCCTTAACCCAACTCAGCCCCACTCACTGACGACAAACAGTGGCCAACCTCAAGAAGTGCACCCTCACACCCTCACAATGATGATTCCCAAGTGTTTACACACTCAGATGCAAAGAAACAAGTAAAGGTGATCACTTGGTCAAGGAAATGGTGAAGAAAGCAATGGAACAGTGCATACCACACTGAGCGGCCTCTCCCACGCAGGAAAAATAAGGTTTCTAGGGTTGTGTGCCCTCTAATGGTAGTATATATAGCCACATGGCCACTTACCACGCAGTATTAGCATTAATAGCTACGCAAAAGATCTTAATCCCAAACTTTGGAATCTTAACCTACTCATTTTTCTAGGATTTTTCATATTTTTATTTTATTTTTCAGAGCACCTTTCTGGTACGCGCTTTTCCATAGCCAGTATCAGTTCTGGCATCAGTTCTCATTATTTCGACTTGAAACTCGTTTTACAAGTCCTACATATTATTCTAGTAATTATCATGCACTTATTATAATTTTTCGGGATACTTTTTCGATATGCATTTATATCGACTAGCAGAACCGGTATCTGCACTTTTCTTTCGAAAAGCGAGTTTCAGCATTATTACCCACTTACTATAATTATTAGAGCCTCATAATAATTATTAGGGTCAATTATGGAATGATTTACTACTTATCACATTTATTTAATTAATTACCTTAATTAGCGGTGCGGGTTCTTACATGTTTACTCATGGACCAATCAAGAGCAAGCGTGTAGATTTGAAGTGGATAACTAATGGATCAAGGTTAGAGGGTGTTTGGGCTGAATAAAGTCTTCACCCAAAGCATTTGGGCCGTAGCCCAACAAAGATGGAGGTGGTCCAATTCATCTCCTAATGTACCCAAAATTATCAATTAGATTAATCTTCCTAATAATTATTATTTCACGTACCCCCAGGTAGTAACCAAAGCTTCTACACATAACGTAATTAAAATTCATCCTACCTTAATCTTTATGCAATTCTACTTCAAGACGGCTTCCATATTCCGAACTAAAAATATATATAACCTCTTAAATTCGCGGGATGTTACATATTGTCTCTTAATTGCTGTTATTACTGCTATTATTTTTGCTTTATTCAGTCTTGTATCTACAAATCTCCAATGACTTTTGTCGTGCCTTCTTTCATCAAGAAGGATTGCATACATAACGATGTGAGGAGCTGTTTGTTGTCAGATTGAACCTATTGTTCTTGAGGAACATTGTCAAGACTGTAGGGAACGTTTGACCAAACAGATCAAATACTAACTTTTCTTTTCATTTTCATTCTTTCTAAAATAGTTTAAGGCACTAATTAGAGTCCTATCCTCGTGGGAACGATAATCTGGGCATTAATACACCCATTATTACTTGATGCATGCACTTGCGCACTTAGGTCAAAGTTAAGAGAACGAATGTGTTTTCTCTTACTGAAGTAGAATGAAAGAATGTCCTTCATCATAATATATGTTTTTCAACTAACAAGCATTTGACCCAACAAGTTCTTGGCGCCGTTGCCGGGGATAATTACACTAAATTTTGTCCTTATTACTGTTTTAAGTACATACTCTGTATATTTCATTTTTATTTTATTTTTGTCACTTATTATGTTGTTCATACTATCTGTGTTTTATGGTTTATGAGTGAAGAGTCTGAAACAGATTCTCACCATTCCACTGAAATACCTGAGTTCTTCTTTGATCCTGAACATAACGTACCTTTCACAGGAGAAGAAGGGATCTCAGGGAAAACAATTGTGAAAATATGGCTGATCATAACAACATTAAAGATATTCCTCCTGAACAGAACTTCAGAACTTTGGCTGCTCCTTTTAGGAACAAACCAGAGAGGGGAGTAATCCTCCCTCCTGTAGCTCCTAATTTTGAATTAAAACCCATCATGTTTCACATGATAAGGGAAGCTGGAGTCTTTAATGGACTCCCTGCAGAAGATCCATACACACACCTCACAAAATTTCAAGATATCTGTGATAATTTTAGAACAGAGGGAGTGACAGAGGAGTGTATGAGAATGAGGTTGTTCCCTTACTCCCTAGGCTCAAAAGCAAAAACATGGATGAAAACCCTCACCCCTGGATCCATACACTCTTGGGAGAAACTCTCTAAAAAGTTTATAGAGAGGTTTCTCCCTATGTCTCGCCAAGCTGATGTTAGAGCAGAACTTTCTAATTTCAGAATGTTTTATGGAGAAAATCTCTATGAAGCTTGGGAGAGATACAAGGACATCATTAGAAAATGTCCAAACCATGGGGTGGAAAGTTGGGGAGTCTTACAATCTTTCTATAAAGGGCTTGATCATACTTCTTAATCACATTTAGATTTTGCTGTAGGAGGATATTTCACAGGAACTCTTGAATCCAAGTATGAAATCATAGAAGGAACTGTAGAAAGATGTCTCCAATGACTATTAGATAGGGTGAGCCCAGTAAGGAAGCTAGGCAAGCTAGAATTAGACAAACAAACTGCCATGGAAGCCCAGCTAGCCTCACTCATGAATGAGGTGAAGAATCTGAAAGCTGATCAAGAACCACCAAGGATGGAAGTCTTACAACTCATAGAAGCTGAGAGTGAGTGAACTATGCTCAGCCTGTGGTGACCTCCATGATTCAACAGACTACCCATCCACTGCCTTGGTGTGTTATGCAGAAAACTTTGGAAACTGAAACTTCACCCAAACTAGAGAGAATCAGCAAGTAGAAGCAACACCAATCAAAATCCTGGAGGAACTATAGTGAAAGATCAGAACCATAACCCCCAATGGAGACCACCCATGAACCAGAGACCATACAACAATCAACAACAACAATATCAACAAGGCAGAAGCAGTGGAGCATATGAACCACAAAGAAGAACTAATTATGTTTTGTTCCACAAAGATGACCAACCCATCAATACTTTGGAAAACTATGTCAAAGAATATGTCACGAGGAATGATGTTGTGGTCAGAAATATTGAATCCTACCTGGGATAGATAGCTGCCAGCCTCAAAATCATAAACAGTCACTTCAACATATCCTGTTCCTTGTCCTTTTCCTTTTCATCATATATATATATATATATATATATATATATATATATATATATTGCGTATATAACGCCTTCCTTTTGCGCTCTTAGCACCGTCGTGCGCGCAATACACAGTGGATATCCCATAAATCGGTACCCTCATAGGTGGATTCCAACTGTGGCCTATGCGGACTGATGCCAAGTGTCCCATGCTCTAGTACAGGAGGGATGCCTATATGATGCGTGCTCAAACACATGGTCCTGTACATAACTATTCTAAATTGCAAGGCTATATGAATTTGGTACATGCATGCCATGCTATGCTTTCACACACAAAGCAGAAAAAAAAGATGCGGTATGATGTAAGATGCATGCTTATATAATACTTTTCATATACGTTATGCTTACACATAACAACTTTACCTCATAATCATATTGCCATCAAGGCACATTCATGGCAGAATACTTTCATCATAAGGAACATAATAATTTTACGGAATATGGAGCATCATGTTAAAACTTCATACACTAGTCAATGTAATATCGCCTAACACTTACCTTGCGTGCCTTAAATAATTACCAAACATCAGCGAAATATGCTACGTTTCTCACTGTTTTTACGCACCTAAATCAAGTGCAATAAATCATTTTACAGCAACGTTTTAAAGCAAAATAGTGAGCAGAAACAGCAGCATCTTACAGCAAAATAGTGGGCAGAAATAGCAACGTTTTACAGCAAAACAGTGGGCAAAAACAACAATGTTTTACAGCAAAATAGTGGGCAAAAATAGCAACGTTTTAAAGCAAAACAATGAGCAAAAATAGCAACGATTTACAGCAAAACAGTGAACAAAAACAGCAACGTTTTACTTAAAATAGTGAGCAGAAAACAATGATGTTTCTCTTAGAACAGTGATCAGAAAATAACAATGTTTTGCTTAAAAATAGTGAGCAGAAATAGTGACATTTTGCAGCAGAAACAGTAACGTTTATTTTAACAGAAACAACAGTATTTTTCAGCAGAAACAGTGACATTTTTCTAGCGAAAATAGTATCATTTTTTAACATAAACCACAACGTTTACAGCAGCAGACAGTAATATTTGTAAAACAGCAACAGTGGCATTTTTTAAACAGAATTAGTGACAGCATACAACAACATTTTTTTAAACAACAACAGTGGCATTTTTTAACAGAAACAGTGACAGCATACAGCAGCCTAATCATATGTGGAAAACATACTTTAAAAATAGGACTTAGCTTACATTAAACTTACCAAATCAAAACAAACATATTAAGGAGACTTTACTCCACAACCTTACTACTTCCTACAATGTGTGTAGCAAGGATTAAGCATGTTATTCATCATATAGTGTTTCATAGAATTTTAAAGCATACAAAGTTATTATCTAACAGCCTCACACTTAACCTTTTTATTATGCTCATCCTATGGTCCAATACATAACAAGGCAGAATCTTAAGGAGAGTTCACAAGTAAATTTTACGTGCCATCTCAAGCATATACACGGTTACACAATAAAGGAAGAAGGTCTAAGATCTATGCTTACCTCTTGTAGTACACACTAGATGATCAAGGAGCACACACCACACTTTCTAGCTTTACCAAACAACAAGTTCACACTTCCTAGAAGATGACTTATGCGCACAATGGGGAGGAAGAACAACTTGGGCAGAATCCTTGGATGGAGGCTCGGCTGGACAGTGGAAGAAATGAGAGGAAAGCTTGCACCACACTTGATGCCTAAGGTCACGTTTGCAGCAAGGAGAAGGAGAGGATGGTGTGCAATATATCTGAATGTTTACTCCCTACACACTCATGGTTTCAAGAGGAAGGAGGAAGACAATAGGTGCAGATTTTTGTTTATGTTTCAAGGACCTAAACTCAGCCTACCTCAACGCATAAGGATGGAAACAAGTGAGGAGTTGAGGCTGATTTAAAGCCATACAAATAGGGCAGAAACTTGGCTTGGTTCCTCACACTTGGAGCGCACAAGTGAGGGTCAACATGGTGCAGAATTTTCTGCCCAAGCAAAGGACATGCAAATCTGTCCACAAGAGCTACATTGGTTGCATGTCTTACAAGGTTTGGAAGGTGCAACAAGTAACTATCTTACCTCCTCACAATGCTATACGTATGGGACAAGGGAGCAAGGTGTAAGGCTGACTAAGATGATTAGCAAGCAGTCCATGTGCAGATTTTAGAAGGGCCATGTGCGCACAAATGAGGGAAGAAGATAGACTATGCCATGTGGAGGTTTCTAACCAATAAGGGATTGACTTGTGGATTCACTTAAGATGAGGTTAGTGCAATTTGCTAATGGGTTTGGGCTGCTTCAAGTGGGCTACAAAAGGCATTAAGGCTTCAGCCCAACAAGCATAAGGGATAAAGAAAAATGCACAAGCCCAAGTGACACTAACTTGGGTACTAGCCCAAAAATTATAAGTCCTCAAGCCCTACAATTTTTTTTTATTTCTTTTTATATGTTACTACATAATTATTCCTACATCTTTTAACTAAAAATAATTTCTCACCTAAATTTATAATTCCAATAATTTTCCTAACTCAATATTAATTATACACTAGTAACCATACAATTCGAATTCCAATCAATAATTACATGAAACTCTAATTTTCACACATGCATACTTATGCCGTATAATATTTTATGTATTTTCCTAAATTTTTACATGGGATGTTACAAGTTATTTCTTCATAATATAATTATTGTTTCTTTTATTACATAGGTTTTCATTTTATTAGATATTTATCATTATATTGTTATTCTTTCAGGAGTGTAAGTAAAAGACAAAGGGAACGTTCCCTAGCTTAGGAGATAAGGGTGACAGGGACACCTGTCCCTGCTGAGTAACTTACATACATGCAGCCATTATCAAATCTGCACTCATTGTAGATTTTCAAAATGTGCCCTGAAAAAGAAAATGTCTCCTCACCCATTAATGCAACTGCTCCTACCCTATTTCCCTCTCTCCCACATTTTCTGACCTAAACCGCTCCACCTCCTTATCACCATCATCAGCAGTAAATGCCACTAACCCATGACCATTCATTTCATAACGTCCCCCTTCCACTACCTTCTTAACTTCCTTTCCTTAACCTCCACGTCCTGAAAAACTTCTCAGTTTCCCTCCTCTGAATGCCTATTTAAACTCACCTCCTTTCTCCTTCAAACCCTTACCACCTCTTCTAACTTAGAAACTTTTTGCTCTTCTACATCACCCTCTGTGGTTTTTGTCCTAACCTTTCCCTCTTCCATAACCATGACTAGACTTTCAGTAACTGTTACCCGTGTTGCCAACCATGGCCAAGCCCCTAAACTCACTGAAGAAGTTATATCTCTCTACCCAGAGAGGAACATCTTCTTACAAACAAAGCTCCTCTTCCATCCTTCTTGAAGAGGGATTTAACCAAACTAAGATGGACCCAATTCGCCACAGACACACAATAACTCAACACTTCCGTAGTGGCAGAGTTCTTGTACCATGCAAAGAGGTTGCCAGAGGGATACACAACTGATGAGGTGACGGTGAGGGGGAAGAAAGTATCATTCTCCCCTTCAGCCATCAAGGAAGTACTCAATCTCCCCACTGTTCCCAAATGCCCGTACCAAGAATACATAGAGAGCAGAGAGGTTTCAAAGTTCACACAAGACGTGAAGAACCTGATCACCATTGGCAACCTTGTTTATGCCAAAGGAGCCCTCTGCAAGGGGAGCTTGAGAGACGAAGCCAGATTTTGGGCTTTGTTTGCTAACTCTAACTTCACTTCCTCCGCCCATGATGCCACTGTCAAGTGGGCATTACAGGTGCAATTATACTGCATTATGAGGAACATCCCTTTTGATGCAGTATCCCTCTTCTATGAAAGTCTGAAGAAAGATATCAGGAAGACTACTATCTGTCTTCCCTGCCTGATTACAAAGATCTGCGTAACAGCTCGTGTTAACCCAGTTTGTTATCATACTATCGTATTAAGCCACACTTAATTAAAATGCGGAATAACTTTTTCTTTAATTCAGTTATGACGTCATTAACCTTAGCCAAGTTGATTACTTAATAAATTTCATAAAATAACGTCTGTATGTAAATTGCAAGACAACTAACTGAATATCTCATATATAAATATAAAGTGAATATCTAAAGTCACGGATCTACTACACGTAGTCCGGACAATATCCTGATACATAATCAACTAATATCTGAAAACATAAAGACAAGTCAAGGTGGCATGGACAATCCCCATGCTCACCAAATATGGCACATAGCCCCAACAGCAGTCTCAACTCAATATCATAAAAATAACAGAAAACATAAACAGCAGCCAATATCCAGTCATGTCAGCATATACAGCAATATCTAACTCAGCTCTGGCTCCTGCCACTAGGAGTCTCAACCCCTGGGTTCCCAGAACCTGAAATAAGCGTCCCCAAACGTGGGGTGAGATCTCTAACAAGAAATCTCAGTAAGACAAGGGATCCTCAAGGATCTTCCACCCCAAGCTCACTTACATGTGCAATATAAGTTCTAAAAGCAGTAATTTCCAGTATAAGTTCCAAAAGTATGCAGTGAAACAGATATTCGTGACATGTGTGTTATCATTTTTCTATTGGCCAGAGAAAATGTAGGAATACGTCTATTACCCACATAGTAGTACAAGGAAAATCGCTTGCACATCACCCACAGCCTCACTGTGTCGTATGCGTCACATACTCAGGCTTACCGTATAGGTGGACTCCACATGCATATCATAAAGGCACATTGCATATAACAGCACAACAGCATCTCCAAAACATCAAAAGCACAGCATGCATAAACCACATCCCCATGGGACATGGTGGAACCACAACATGGCTAAACTGAGGACAAGAAAGCTTACCTTGCAAGCAATCAATCCAAGCCAAGAGTCCAACCACTCTTAAAATCCAAACACAACAGTATCACAATCTGTTATGGACCAATAATATATAATTAAATATGCACCACAAGCATACAACTTAAAGACCACGCCTTTCCATTACGTTTTACGTCTTAAGGCTTCCAACAAAGTCATAAGCCCTTAACCCCTTAGGTTCTGACTTAGATAATTAATCCCAGAGATACCACTTCATCAACTAGGGTCCACAAACCCATAGATCAGTTCTGCATGAACAGTACCTCAATGTTCATCAAAATCCCATAATATCCGGATATATGTCGGGGTCATATCCGGATATCACAAAACCCCACATCCGGATATCAATATCCGGATACCATATCTGGATATCAATATCCGGATATTTCTCGAACACGTATCCGGATATTTCACGACAGAATGTAGTTTCTGCATTTCGTGAAAACATCGACCAAAGGTCCAACTTTTAACACATCAAAACGTGAAAGCATGCATCTTTATTCAGTTTTAGGTTCATGTTATGGCTGGTTACTTGTTTAACCTAACACACCAAGAATTTGTTAGTATATGGGTGTCCTAGAGACAATCTTTTGATTAAATAAAGGACACTAGATGTAGAACTTTGTTTGTCGCAAATAAATGAAAGCACTATTTATTCAGTTTCATATTGTGTCTCAATATTATTGTTAATATTATATGAACGAACTGGATAAACCCCTTGGAATAGAACAGGTATCTCTTGAGTATCTGTGATCAGATCACGATCATGAGGATTCAAGGATATTACATGTCTATTCCTAATTATATGTTCCTAGTCTAGAGACACTGAGTTTGGGGATCAGTGATCTCGGGTAAGACTAGTACGACTTATCTACTTGTATAAGGATACAAGGTAAAAACCTCATGAGCTGCAGATATGGAGATATCTTAGCTAAAGTCGTGGGTGGACCTATAAGAGTATAGCTCGCACTGAACAGACCCAAAAAGAGACTCTATGAGGAATCTCACAGATAGTGTCATTAGAGTAATCTCTTTATGTTTGGGTATGTCTTTCCTTAGACCAGAAGTTATTACCTAGACTGTGTTCTTGAAGGCATGTTTTGATTGTATGCCTCGTCTGCCTGAACATGGAGACTCATAGGTATACTGTTGGGCGTTTCCTTAAAGGGCAGAGGCCTAGGGTAATAAGCTGAAGGAATTCGTCAAATCTCTGTGAGAGATTAGGTTATCTGTAAACCGGAGAAATCGGGATGACATTTACAGGGACTCGGGAATCTATGCATAGTAAAAGAGATCATGAGATGATCTGCCTTTAGAGTCAGTAAATTGAAGATTCCCTATTTCGAATAAAGCTTACCCTAAACCGCAGGGGTTGATACATTTCCTTACCCTAGGTTAATGGGAAGATAACCGAGACGAAGGGAATACATACGGTAACCAAATATGTGCAATAGGATGATCAAGTCATTAATCTGACTAGTTCTGGGGCAACAAAGCATTGCTAGTGCTCTGTGTTGTCATTAATTGGGTTGTGGGCTTGTTGGGCCCAAGCCCAGTTATGTCAGAAGCTAAGTTGGAGCTAATGGGTCACACACTAACACCTTGTAGTCATGATGAACTAGCTTTAAAGGTATTGGGCCTAATAATGGTTGTTAGCCCAAGAAGCTGTTTGGAAGCCCACCTAAATGGGTGGAGGGCGCATGGAGCTTAGTAATGGGCTTGGATAGTCCAAGCCATTACTAATTAATTTAATTAGTTAAATTATTAATCAAACATTTGAATTTTGAATTTTGAATTTGAAATTTGAAATTTGAATTTGGAATTTGAATTTTGAAATTCAAAATTTGAATTTTGAAATTAGAATTTGAAAATTTGGAATTTGAAATTGGAAATTTGAAATTCGAATTTTGAATTTGAAATTTGAAATTTGAAATTTGAGTTTTTGAACATTTGAATTCAAGTGTTTGAATTCGAATTTGAATTGGCTATGAAAAGTTGTTTCATAACAAAAGGATAAGGTAAGATCTTATTGGAACAAATTCCTTGGATCAAGAAGAGATCTTTGGAGCATACCTTGGGGCTGTTTGGGGCGCACACTTAGGTGATAAGGATGTCATCTTGTCACTTAAAATAAAGCTCCAATCAGATTTGGTAGTTGAGTGAATAAGTGGGTTAGTTGGTTCAAATTTTGAATGCAACTACTCAACATATTTGGACCCCTTTTAGGGCTGAATTATGCGCATGAAATAAATACTATATGATAGTTTATGAATTGTTCTGAACTTAGTTTCATGATGATAAGATTGGAGGTTGTTGGAAAGATTTGTTTTGCAACAACTCCACCTTATCCTCCTTTATTCATGCGCCACTTTCAAATTATTTTGAAAGGATAATTTCATTTAATTATCATTCTCTCTTCCATCAAAGTGTGCGCATAACAAGACATGTTCCTCTCCTTAGGGTTTTGAGAAAACCTAGCCTACACTCCTTCATCTCATGCACCATTCTGTAGGGTAGTTCACTATACCTTTCCAAACAGAATACCTAGCCTCCACCTTCACCACTTGTGCGCATAGCAAGCCTCATTGTGGTGATCATCTGGTGGCTTTCAAGAAGGCGTTCTTGCATCATTGACGAACGGTGGTGTGGATCACCATTAGAGGGTTTGAACCCTTCAGACCTGACAACTGATCTGCCTGACTGATCAGGCCAAAAACAAGGTAACGTCATGCTGTCTTAAAGGATGAATCCATGTGTCCATGTATGTTTCCGCAGTAAAAATTTTGTTTTTACACCTTACATGCATCGGCCTTCAAATGCCTGTTTACTTTCAAGTGGTATCAGAGCCCGGTTGCTTTTAAAGGGTTAAAGTTTAATTTTGCATCTGGATTTTGAATCACAAATCCTTTAAGGTGTTAAAGCTTTTGTTTTTATGAACATGTAAATTTGATTCTGTGTTCATAAAACATTATGCATCATGGTTTAGCTTCTTTTTCTTTATGAAAGTCTTAAAAGGAACACCCTTTTTGAAAGGGTAGATTCGGCCATGGAGGGTACTAAGAGTACCTTGAATGTTTTCTTATTTTTCTCCATGAATTGTGTCATGTTTACATGCATGAAATTTTGTGACAAAATTTATCATATAGTTATCTATATGGTTCGGCCATGAAGGGGTTTGTGGCTACATGCATGGTTTAATTTTGTTTTCTTTGAGAAAGAATTAACAAAATTTGAATTAAAAATTGTTTTAAAATTCGGCCAACTAGAGAAATTTAAGAATATCAATCTTGATATTATTTTGATGTTTAAATGTTAAATATTAGAATATGTGTGAAAATATTATGTGATAATATAATATTTGTGTTTGCAAGTTTTGATCCTTTCAGGTACAAACAGGAAGGGGATGGTCGTGGTGCCCGGATTTAAAATTTTTGAATTTTAAATTAATGTGTAATTGCGCCTTTTAATTTACAAGTGTATTTGTAATTTAATTTTTGTAATTTTGTCCCTCCAAAGATGTTTTGGAGTTTCTTTAATTATGTGTAATTAGAGAAATAGGCTAGTGGCGTATAGACGACAAGTGGCCGTTGCTTAAAAAAGCAAAATGGACAAAAAGCGCGAGCACCAGACTATCTCAATATAAACTATTTATATGCATGTATGATTAGAACGTCTAGTATGCATGAATTGGGCAAATCGCGTTTTGTATGGTTATTATGTTTGTCCAATAGCGACTAGTGTAAACCGATAGATGTTTGACATAGGTTACGACTAGCATGATAACTTACAACATGCGTTTGATGAGACCTAATTAACCCTAAAATAAAAAGAACCCTTAAAAGGAATAAATAATTAAGCGTATGATTACTCCCACCACCAATACTACTCAAACCTCTTCTACATAGTGGTGCTCCACAACTCAGTTGGGACCCACTGTTTCATGGAGATAGAGTAGTGTTTGAAGTGCAAGACACTTAGGGTGCTGGTTGAATGCTTAACTAAGACATAAGTTGCAGGCACAGCCGGGCTTATGTGCTTAGGGTAATGGTGCTAGGTTGGTAGCATGAGATGCACCACTAAGTGACAAAGAGTTGTCAACCTAATGTTAAGAGAGGGTATGAGATACTGTTGATAAAGATCAACCCATTATTTAAATTAATCTTGCGGTCTCAGACGGAGATTAAAATAAATAATCGCACTCTTAATCCCACTAAGGTAAAATCTAAAAGTAGATTAACCCTAAGTCAAATAGTAAGGGTCATTGACTTAGATAAAATAGTGGGAGGGGCAAATTATTTAAAGTCTTTAATAATTTGCTTTTAACTACATAACCGTATATTAACTAAAATCATATTTACATCTTTTTCAGCTTTTAGTATGACTAATCAACTGTCACTGCGTTCAATTCTCGATACGAATAAACTGACCGGTTCAAATTTTATGGACTGGTATCAGAACTTAAGAATTGTTCTTAAGACCGAAAAGATAGCTTATGTCCTTGACACTGCTTTGCCTATTGCGCCTAAGGAAGGGGAAGATGGGTTCACGGAATTTGATTTCGAGACCTACAACAACATATGGATGATAATGTGTTGGCTTGTTGCATCGTGCTAGCATCCATGTCGCCTGAACTGCGTAAACAGCACGAGCATATGGATGCCCCCTCTATTATCCTGCATCTCAGGGAGATGTATGATATTAAAGGCAGACATAAGAGGTATGAGACCTTTAGGGAATTGTTCCTGTGCAAGATGACTGAAGGCATGTGTTTTAACCGCCATGTACTGAAGATGATGGCACTCATTGAGAAGCTAGAGGGTCTTGGGTTCACATTGGATGCTGAATTAATTAATGACTTAGTTCTATCATCACTTCCTCCTTCTTTTAGTGAATTCATAATGGATTACAACATGCATAGGATGCTTGTGAGCTTGCCAGAGTTGTTAAGGATGTTAATGACTGCTGAAATGTCTATCAAGAAAGATGAGACACAAGCTCTTATGATTGGTGGGCCTTAAAGGGCCATGGGTAAGGGCAAGGAGCCTGCAAAAGGCAACTCCCTTAAGCCCAAAGGAAAACCCAATAAGAAAAAGGGCAAAAATAAAGGTAAGGGAGAACCCAAGGACAAAAGTGATGTTGTGTGCTTCCATTGTGGCAAATATGGCCATTGGAAAAGGAATTGTCCAGACTACCTGAAGAGTGTGAAGGAGCATGGTGATGCTTTAACCTCAGGTATTCACATGATTGAGATAAATTGTTCATGTGCTAATCCGACTTCATAAGGTATTAGATACCGGTTATGGTTCTTATAATTTGCAATGTGTTGCAGGTGCTTAGAAGCCTAGAAGATTGGAGAAGAACGAGGTGGACCTCGCGCAGGTGATAAAGCAAGAGTTGTTGCTCATGCTGGTGGAGATACCGACCTCATTAGCCTACGGGCACCTTATTGCATTTGAATAATTGTCTTTATGTTCCCGGCATTTCTAGAAATATTATTTCTTGTTTAGAACAAGATGGTTTTGCTTTAACTATTAAGGATGGTACATTTTCTATCATTTTGAATGATATTGTTTTGGTACGCTTCTTTAATTAATGGCTTGTATGTTTTGGAAATGGGAACTAAAGTGCTCAATGTAGATGTGAAATGACCTAGGATAGATAATCAATCCTATCTTTGGCACTATAGACTAGGGCACATAACTGAAACAAGATTGTCTAGGATGCATAGAGATGGATACTGGACTCCAAGGATTTGGAATCCTGTGGAGAGTTCATCTAGCTGGGAAAATGATTCGTCAAAAACCCAAAGGGTTGAGATTCATAGGGCTAGTGAGTTATTAGAACTCATTCACTGTGATTTATGTGGCCCAATGTATATTGAGGCTGGAAGAGGAAACTCCTATTTCATTTACTGATGAAGTAGAGAAACAACGTGGCAAGATGGTTAAGTCATTGCGATCAGATCGTGATGGTGAAAATCTGAGCCATGAGTTTCGGGATTATCAGAGAGAAAATGAAATTCTCTCGCAGTTTACTGCACTTAACATACCACACCAAAATGGTGTCAAGAGAAACAGGACTGTGTTAGACATTGTTAGGTCTATAATGAGTTAGACTCAACTTCCAAAATTGTTTTGGGGATATTCCTTAGACACAGCGGCATAACTTTCTAAATAGGGTACCGTCTAAATCTGTTCAGACCACACCATATAAGATATGGAATGGTAAGAGACCCAACCTGAGTTACCTCAGGGTATGGGGATCGCCGGCTTATGTCAAAGCATTGGCATCAGACAAGCTTAATGCTGAGAGTACTAAATTTCTATTTGTGGGGTATCCCAAGGTTCTAAGGGATACTGGTTTTACTCCAGGAATGCTGAGTTCCTTGAGAAGGATTGGATCTCTCAAGGAGGCAGTGGGAGTAAGATTGATCTTGAAGAAGTGCAAGATCCACAAGAACAGATTGAGGAACCCGAGTTTGCTCCGCAGGCGACGTTCTCCGATGGAGAAGTAAACACACAACTCCGTAGATCTACGATGGTCATCCATCCACCTGAGAGATATGGGTTTGTGATTGAGAATCTACAAACTGTTGAGGATGATGAACCAAGTAACTACGAGAAGGCAGTCAAGGATGTTGACTCCTCTAGATGGCTTGAAGCCATGGAATCTGAAATGGATTCGATGCATTAGAAAAAGGTATGGACCTTGGTTCCTAAACCACAAGAAATAGTTCCTATCGGTAATAAATGGGTCTTTAAAAGAAATACTGATGCAAATGGCAACGTTCAGACCTACAAAAGGTTGGTGGCGGAAGGGTATCGTCAAAGACAAGGAGTTGACTATGATGAAACTTTCTCACCAGTTGCCATGATCAAATCTATCAGGATCATGCTTGCAATAGCAGCATACCACGACTATGAAATTTGGCAAATGGATGTCAAGATCGCCTTCTTGAATGGGTTCTTGAAGGAGGAAGTGTACATGACACAACCTGAAGGCTTTGAAATCAAAGATCAGGAGCATATGGTATGCAAACTACAAAGGTCAATATATGGGCTAAACAAAGCATCAAGGAGTTGGAATATACGTTTTGATGAAGTCGTTAAGAGTAACAGTTTTATCAAGAACGAGGATGAACCTTGTGTTTACAAGAAGGTTAGTGGGAGTAATGTCGTCTTCCTAGTGCTTTATGTAGATGACATATTGCTAATAGGAAATGACATCCCCACATTAAAAATAACGAAAGAGTGGCTTTCAGAAAACTTCACCATGAAGGATTTGGGAGAGGCAGCCTTTATACTTGGTATAAAGATCTATAGAGATAGATCCAAGAGACTGCTGGGTTTATCTCAATCCACGTACGTTGACAAGATGCTAAAGAGGTTTAGCATGGAAGGGTCGAAAAGGGGTTTTCTTCGTGTCAGTCATAGGGTACACCTATCAAGGGCTATGTGTCCTAAGTCACAGCCTGAGAAGTATCGCATGAATGGAATTCCATACGCTTCGGCTATTGGATACATCATGTATGACATGATATGTACGAGACCAGATGTCTCATATGCTTTAAGCATTACGAGCAGATACCAGTCAGACCTTGGAGAGGGTCATTGGACGGCAGTCAAAACTATCCTTAAATACTTAAGAAGAACTAAGGATGTGTTTCTGGTCTATGGTGGGGTTAATGAGTTAACAGTGAAAGGGTTCACTGATGCCAGCTTTCAGAGTGACAAAGATGACTGCAAGTCATAGTCAGGATTCGTATTCACCTTAAATGGTGGGGCAGTGTCTTGGAAGAGTTCCATGCAGGAGACAACAGCAGATTCAATGACAGAGGCTGAATACATACCTGCTTCAGAAGCAGCTAAGGAGGCCGTGTGGATCAAGAAGTTCATAAATGAACTAAGGGTGGTTCCAAGTGTGGATGAGCCCATACAGTTGCTTTGCGACAACACATGAGCCATTGCGCAGTCAAAGGAACCTAGGTCTCATCAAAGATCTAAACACTGCTCTGCAGATATCATCTGATTAGAGAAATCATTGATAGAAATGATGTAAAAATGGATTATGTTCCCACAGACGATAACCTGGCCGATTCTCTGACAAAGGCTGTTTCTCAGAGAAAACATGATAGTCATTATGAGGCTTTGGGCATACGACTTAGGTCTGATTGGCTCTAGGCCAAGTGGGAGCTTGTTAGTATATGGGTTTCCTAAAGACAATCTTTTGATTAAATAAAGGACACTAGATGTAGAACTTTGTTTGTCGCAAATAAATGAAAGCACTATTTATTCAGTTTCATATTGTGTCTCGATATTATTGTTAATATTATATGAACGAACTGGATAAACCCCTTGGAATAGAGCAGGTATCTCTTGAGTATCTGTGATGAGATCACGATCATGAGGATTCAAGGATATTGCATGTCTATTCCTAATTATATGTTCCTAGTCTAGAGACACTGAGTTTGGAGATCAGTGATCTCGGGTAAGACTAGTACGAATTATCTACTTGTATAAGGATATAAGGTAAAGACCTCATGAGCTGCAGATATGGAGATATCTTAGCTAAAGTCGTGGGTGGACCTATAAGAGTATAGCTCGCACTGAACAGACCCAAAAAGAGACTCTATGAGGAAATCTTACAGATAGTGTCATTAGAGTAATCTCTTTATGTTTGGGTATGTCTTTCCTTAGACCAGAAGTTATTACCTAGACTGTGTTCTTGAAGGCATGTTTTGATTGTATGCCTCGTCTGCCTGAAACATGGAGACTCATAGGTATACTGTTGGGCGTGTCCTTAAAGGGCACAGGGCTAGGGTAATAAGCTGAAGGAATTCGTCAAATCTCTGTGAGAGATTAGGTTATCTGTAAACTGGAGAAATCGGGATGACATTTACAGGGACTCGAGAATCTATGCATAGTAAAAGAGATCATGAGATGATCTGCCTTAAGAGTCAGTAAATTGAAGATTCCCTATTTCGAATAAAGCTTACCCTAAACCGCAGGGGTTGATACATTTCCTTACCCTAGGTTAATGGGAAGATAACCGAGATGAAGGGAAATACATATGGTAACTAAATATGTGCAATAGGATGATCAAGTCATTAATCTGACTAGTTCTAGGGCAACAAAGCATTGCTAGTGCTCTGTGTTGTCATTAATTGGGTTGTGGGCTTGTTGGGCCCAAGCCCAGTTATGTCAGAAGCTAAGTTGGACCTAATGGATCACACACTAACACCTTGTAGTCATGATGAACTAGCTTTAAAGGTATTGGGCCTAATAATGGTTGTTAGCCCAAGAAGCTGTTTGGAAGCCCACCTAAATGGGTGGAGGGCGCATGGATCTTAGTAATGGGCTTGGATAGTCCAAGCCATTACTAATTAATTTATTTAGTTAAATTAATAATCAAACATTTGAATTTCGAATTTTGAATTTGAAATTGGAAATTTGAAATTTGAATTTGGAATTTGAATTTTGAAATTCGAATTTTGAATTTGAAATTTGAATTTTTAAACATTTGAATTCAAGTGTTTGAATTCGAATTTGAATTGGCTATGAAAAGTTGTTTCATAACAAAAGGATAAGATAAGATCTTATTGGAACAAATTCCTTGGATCAAGAAGAGATCTTTGGAGCATACCTTGGGGCTGTTTGGGGCGCACACTTAGGTGATAAGGATGTCATCTTCTCACTTAAAACAAAGCTCCAATCAGATTTGGTAGTTGAGAGAATAAGTGGGTGAGTTTGTTCAAATTTTGAATGCAACTACTCAACATATTTGGACCCGTTTTAGGGCTGAATTATGCGCATGAAATAAATACTATATGATAGTTTATGAATCTAATTTTGAATTATTTTGAACTTAGTTTCATGAGGATAAGATTGGAGGTTGTTGGCAAGATTTGTTTTGCAATAACTCCACCTTATCTTCCCTTATTCATGCGCCAATTTCAAATCATTTTGAAAGGATAATTTCATTTAATTATCATTCTCTCTTCCATCAAAGTGTGCGCATAACAAGACATGTTCCTCTCCTTAGGGTTTTGAGAAAACCTAGCCTACACTCCTTCATCTCATGCACCATTCTGTAGGGTAGTTCACTACACCTTTCCAAACAGAATACCTAGCCTCCACCTTCACCACTTTTGCGCATAGCAAGCCTCATTGTGGTGATCATCTGGTGGCTTTCAAGAATGCGTTCTTGCATCATTGACGAACGGTGGTGTGGATCACCATTAGAGGGTTTGAACCCTTCAGACCTGACAACTGATCTCCCTGACTGATCAGGCCAAAAACAAGGTAACATCATGTTGTCTTAAAGCATGAATCCATGTGTGCATGTATGTTTCCGCAGTAAAAATTTTGTTTTTACACCTTACATGCATCGGCCTTCAAATGCCAGTTTACTTTCAGAATTCACCTTTAAGCAACAAAATTTCATGACCAAGGTTGGAAACACTTACCCATGCTCAAGAACAGAGGAAATGATGCTCTTGGAGCTCACCAACAGCTCCCCAATGCTGACCAAACACAGTACACGAAAATGGCACCTCTAAGGTTGGTTCTTTTTCACCAAAGGTCACCACTTGGACCCCAAAATGCCATGACATGGCTTCACTCAACCCAAACACCACCAAGTCAGCCCCATAACCCCTCACACAGCCCCTCAAGCTCAGAAATGAGACACTCACCACTCACAATGATGCTCCCAAGTGTTTACAAGAAGAAAAGAGAAGGATCAAGGCAAAAGGTGCCAACTTTCTCAAGAATGGAGAAGAAAAACCCAAAGGAGGAGCCAAACTGATCAGCCTCCCTAAATCTCACGTAGAGAATTCTGGTGTCTAGGGTTTTGTGCCCATAATAAGGATATATATAGCCATTTATCACTTGAACGTACAGTATTAGCATTAATATCTACGCAAAAGATTTTAATCCCAAACTTTGGAATCTTATCCTATTCATTTTTCTAAGATTTTTCATATTTTTATTTTATTTTTCGGAGCACCTTTCCGGTACGCGCTTTTCCTTAGCCAGTATCAATTCTGGCATCAGTTCTCATTATTTTGACTTGAAACTCGTTTCACAATTCCTACATATTATTCTAGTAATTATCATGCACTTATTATAATTTTCCAGGATACTTCATCGGTACGCATTTATACCGAGTAGCAGAAACGGTATCTGCGCTTTTCGCCCGAAAAGCGACTTTTAGCATTATTACCCACTTACTATAATTATTAGAGCCTCATAATAATTATTAGGGTCAATTATGGAATTATATCCTAATTATCACTTTTATTTAATTAATCTCCTTAATTAGCGGTGCAGGTTCTTACAATCTGTCTAAGAGCTGAAGTAGAGACTTATGACGATGAAGGCCTAGTGTTGGGGTCTATAATCGATTTTAAGACCTGAAATGGTTTGAGGAGAACTTATATCGAAACAAATATGCCAATCCCTGAAGAATTTTAGCGTACTGTTATTGATGAAGAAGAGGGCCTTGAGGCCCCAAAGAAGAAGACTGCAAAGGCAACCTCTTCCAAATCCACAACCACTTCCTCCTACACCCAAGCCAGAAAATCTGTTCCCCTTCCTGCCAAGATAAAGAAATAATCCCATGTTGCTACTGAAGGCAAGCAGGGCAAAAATAAATCTCCTGCTAAACCACCTCCAAGAAAAGGGAAACATTCCAGTCAGAGGTTGAAGAGACCCTTTAGCAGCCCAAAAAGGGCAGATGGAGTATTCTCTGAGAAACCTATCACCCTCTCTGACAAGGAAGAAGACAGTGAGGATAATGAGCCCATTGCCAAAAGGATGAAGGAAGGAGGAATGTCAAAACCTACTGGTAGGGAGACGTCCCCAAGTAGCTCTGCTACTCCTAAGTCCCCTGACGTTCTGTTCCCTCCTCCATCACCTGCTCATTCCTTACCTCCATCAAGAACACAACAACCCTCTCCCATGCAACAAAAAAGAGAGGGGATTAAAGAAACAGATGCAGCACGTACTGCAGAAGAACAAGTGGTTGAGCAAGAGGCTCAGCCACAGAAGAAACTTGACAAGGGAAAGGGGATTCTTGTTGAATACCCTAAAAATAAAAAGCCAACTGTTCCCAAACAGATCAATTGGAGAGGACCACTCTCTTATCTTGTCATCCATCCTGATACAATTGGGGACGAGGCCCTTACTAGGGCTCTGGTAGAAAAGGAAGGCTCGGAAGTCCCTCCACTGATGGAGGGAAAGACTACAACAGCCCCCTCTTCTTCCAAGACAAAAGAGGTTGTGATTAGGCAAGCACATGAAGAACCTCCAGCTACTGGCAACAACAACCAGCAGATGAAAAAGAAGCCAGTCTCCCCTATCCCAGCAATCCCCATTGCATCAAGGAGAAAATCTTAAATTGGGATTGCTGAGATTTTTGAAATGATGGGAAAGAAAATGTAAAGGCTGCTGCCTGAAAAACAACCCGTTCCTCAGATTGTTATGAACAATACCACTGAAGAGCTTAAGGCTATGAGGAACGGATTGGACCAACTCTCATCTTCCTTCATCAAATTCCAGGAGCAACAGAGGGAAGACAGGGAGCATCTCCTCAACACCATCAAGACCAGCATCAAAGACATCAGTGTTGCACCTTCTGCACCCACCCTCCAAGCTGTTAGGAAATAAATAAAAAATGCAGCTGAGTCCCTGAAGCTTGATCATTCCATGCACAACACCAAAGCTGAAAAATAACTTAGAAGACTCTACCTCCAAAATACTGAAGAACGAACAGAAACCCAGGAAGTTCTCAAGGCTTTTGGGACATATCTGGAGGGAGAATCTATTAGCTGGAAACCCGAATGATGGATGTGGAAGGGCAAATGGTGCATATACATAATGGCAGGATAATGATGAGGTCCACCATTGCGCATCTCACTGTTGTGATCAGTGAACTATTGAAGGACGCTGAAAAGTGGCTCCCTGAGGCTGAAGTAAAAAGACTGAAAGATCAGCTAAGGAGAAGACCACCCACGAAGGAGGAAATAGATGCTGAGAAGGAGCTGAAGATGGACAAGAGATGTCCACAATGAAAAGGAGAAATGCCCTCCTATTTTTCTTGTTCATTTACATTTCCCATTTTTAGATTTGTTTTTGTTTTCTTTTCTGTTCCCTTGTGTAAATTTAATTTCTTTTTGAAATAGAAAAATCTATTTTGTTAAACTGTTTGGATCATACATTTCAGTTATAATATTATGGCTGTAAAAATTTGAATAACCAATGGCATCAAACACAAAGTCAATGAGTAATCATTCTTATTCTTATTCTGAATATTTAAAATATTAAAAGTGAAGTGAATTTAATCTTCGGATTTTTGAAGGATGCTGATCTGTGTGAGCTAAAACTGGTAAGGAACAAAAAATGCTAAAGACTAACTCATGAGAGCGTTCCTGAGTTGCAACCACAATGAAACTTCTGAACTTGCTTTGATGCTGTAAGTACTGTTGAAGAATAGATGAACTCCACCAACAAGGATCAACCATCAAATACTCACCTCATCTCAATCAGACAGACACTTCCATTACCATTCATACCTCAGCATAACCACCTATACTCATACATATCACCAGGTCAACTTAAAAGGGCAAGGAACAAATCCAAGATGAGCAAAAAGGACAAGAAGATATAAAACAAAGAAAATGGGAACAACCATTCAAAAGAATTCAGAAGAAAATACAAAACAATATTCCTCTAAAGGAAGAAAAGAAGGTACAAAAAGATAAGGCGTTCCCTCAACCAGAAAAGTCCAGCTCAGAAACAGAAAAGTAAAAACGTTCCTTGACCCCATGCTTATGACCATTCCATTCTACACTCTTCCATAACCCTTTCCCTTTCTCAAAGATCCTTGAATTGGAAGAAACCTGCACTTCATAGGAAAGCAGCAGAGAAGCAAGTTTTGAAGAATCACATCCAGGAATGGACAGAGAAACACCAAAGCCCTGAGTGATAGTGAGACAGAAGATCAGTAACCTTCACTTACCTTGGAAAAAATTCTTTATACTTGTCATCTGTGGAAAGTAGTTCATTCTTTGAAAAGATCATGATTGCTCATTGGCTCAAGTTTTTGAAGTTGAGCTATTCATTGAAATTGAGCAGCCTAAGTGTAACACCCCGTGTATACCCAGTTTGTTAACATGTCATCGTATTAAGCCACACTTAATTAAAATGCGGACTATATCTTTCTTTTCAATTATGACGTCATTATACATAGCCAAGTTGATTACTTAATCATTTTCATAAAAACATCCCCTGTATGTAAATTGAAAAAGACAGCTAACTGAAATACCTCAATAGATAAATATGTGAGTATCTAAGTCACGGGACTACAACACATAGTCCGGACAATATCCTGTTGCATTATTACAACTCGAATACAAAATAAGACATAGTCAAACAATGTGGTATGGACAATCCCCATTCTCACCAAATAAGGCAACAAAGCCCAACAGAGTCTCAATAGTAATAACATAATCATAAAGATAACAATTCAGCATCCAGCATATAATCATAACAGCAATCATCTAACTCAGCTTCGGCCTCCTACCGTCTGAGGTCTCAACCCCAGTGTTACCTGAACCTGAAAATGGTGACCCAAACATAGGGTGAGATCTCTAAAAAGAAATCTCAATAAGACAAGGGGTCCTTAAGGATCTTCCACCCCAAGCTCACTTACATGTGCAATATAAGTTCTAAAAATAGCTCAATAATATAAGTTTCAAAACCAATGCAGTGCAACAGATATTCATGCCATGTGTGTTATAACTATTCTACTGGCCAGAGAGGTGTAGGAATACGTCTATTACGCACACAGTACGCGCCCATGCCGTACCTGCCAATAGGATCACATCCCATATAGGCGAACACCACATGCATATCATAAAGGTACTCGCATATAACAACTCAATAGCATTTCATAAAACAATACATGAAAACAACATCATGCATATAAACCATCCCCCCATGGGACATGGTGGAACCAACAATGGCTAAACCGAGGACAGAAAGCTTACCTTGCAAGCTAACTATCCAAGCCAAGAGTCCAATAAGCTCAAAGTCCAAACATAGCAGAATCACAATCTATTTTGGACCAGCAATCATGTCAATAATCATACTCAACAACAATAAGACACAAAGACAATGCCTTTCCTTTACGTTTCATGTCTTTAGGCTTCTCACAAAGCCATAAGCCCTTAATCACTTAGATTCTGACTTACATTAATCATTACAAAAGTCCCAATTCAATAATCTAGGGTCCACAAACCCAAAACAGCCTTCTGTATGAATAGTACAGCTACTGTTGTTCGAAAACCCAGAATATCTGGATATATGTCGGGGGCATATTCGGATATCCCATATCCGGATATCCATATGCGGATATCAACAGACCCCATATCCGGATATCAATATCCGGATATCATATCCGGATATTTCGCGATAGAATGCAGTTTCTGCATTTCGCAAGATATCACTCCAAAGGTTGGGTTTTTAACCCATTACTACTTCCAAGCATGCATTTTTAAAGGCATTTATGTTCATGTTCAGGTTGGTTACTCATTTAACTCATTAAACATATCAAGACTCCACTTTTAACTACAAAAACTCATGATCAAGGTTGGTGAAGCTTACCCAAGGTTCAAACTCAGAAAAGGAATGCTCATGGAGCTCACCACCAAGTCCCCACAGTTCTGACTTCCAAAGAAATGCAAATAACCACAAAGCAAGGTTATTTCTTCACAAAGATCACTTCTTGGACCACAAAATGCCATGACAATGGCTTCACCCTCATAACTCAGAAAACACAGCAACTAACACTCCCAAACTGAGACCCAAGGCTCAGAAACAAGGCCTCTAAGCCACCCCAAGGCTTTATCTCACACACACAAGGAGGTTTGATGAAGGAAGCAAGAGGAAAGGTGGTCTCTTGGCCCTCAAGTGAAGGGAGGAAGGTGGTGGCTGAAGGAGAACACAAGTGTAACACCTCGCATAATTAGGAACTTCTATAAATTATAATGTGAAGCAAGCTTGAAATTCGGATTAAATTTATGTATAGAGTGGAGTTGATTTAAGAAGGAAAATTATTTTATGAGGTAACGTGCACATTTTAAAAGAGTTAAGACACTAGTTAAAAAGAGAAAGGACTACATTTAATTACCATTTAGGTAGGAACTCTAATAATTAACTAGTGGGTATATGAAATTACATACATTAATATATACATAAGAATACATGTGTTAAATTCGAATTGTATGTAATGTTTGTCTTGTCTTTGAATTACATAGTTTCCCATAGAATTGGATTGATCTAACTTAGGGAATTAATAGAATTACGACTATAGTGAATATTTATTTTAGGCATATGGAATTTTAATTAAAGAGCATAGGCATGACTGATTGTAACAAATATGACGTCTAATAGTGTTTAAAAGACTTGGGGAACTTGTTAATTAGTGGGTTAAATCAAAAGGGAGTAGCACCAAAGGAATTGTAAAGTTTGGACCCAAGTACTTGGGTTGGCCGATGGCCCTAAAGGGCAGGGCTTAGAGAGTTAATGAGGTTCAGCCCAAATCTTTTTTTTGTTATCTTAGCCTTATCCTAGAATCTTCACAAGGCAGCCTTGGATTGGGTATTGTTAACACATGGCATTCTTCATCCTCTTACCCAGCCACATGTGCGCATAGGGGGTGTGAGATTCTGACCCTTGTTTGCTTTTGAGGACTTACAAGGCAGCCCCTTTGCCTCTCCATGCAACCAATGGGGTGAGGGCAACCCAATTGCATGTAGTCCCATTGGCCTAGCATCATTACATAACAAACCTCTCTCCTTTGGATCAAGTCATGCGCATAGAATGACTACAGAGAAATCTGATTTCTGGTTGTAATGTACAACCTAAAGCAACTTTTGTCAGCCATGCAACCATTAAGGCCTAAAAGACTCTGCACTTGTGACAAGTTTTGTCATCATCAAGATGTCTTATTCTTTTCCCCTCTTTATTTCTAGGCGCTAGCTTGAGGGAGAGATAAGCTGGAAAACTTAACAACCCTTCTTCCCTAATCCTCCTAGCCGTGAGTGTAAGTGTAGCAAGAAAAGAGAGAAAATTTCATCTTCATTCTTCCAATCACCTTGAGCGTACGTGACCTTGAGAGGAGACCAAGGAAAGACCACCAAAAATTGTATAACACTCTTATCTACCCCTCCTTAAAACCGTATCACAAATAGAGAGTGAACTCAAGAAATAAGTTCACATCCTCCTCCTATGTTCTGCCTCAAAACTATGGAGCTTCTTGGGGATATACCAAAATTTTAATCACACTTTGTCTCTCCCTTCCTTACGCGGCTGTGCACCATTATCCTAAGAGGTAGTACGTTGCCTCTGTTTCGTTGCACTCATGTTCTTGCGTCCCCTTGTCACTTTTGATTGAAGGAGATATTCTGTCATATATAGTAACTAACTTAAGCTAACTTTTCCTCTCCTCATTCATACGTGTAACGCCCTCCCTTGTATGCATCCAAGAGAGTCGTTTGCTAAGCGGAATTAGAGTCGTTAACGTCACATGAGCTAACAAAGATTCTCAAAGCAGTATACAAATCCGTAAGACGTTTCAATAGTCCTTATAACTTCTGTTTGGACGATAAAAAATATTTCAAGTGATTTAGAAAGAGCACGTTTGGGGCTTCGCGTGCATATAAAATAATAGTAAATCAGAGTTCGTTTGCTCATAAAGACACCACCCGTAAGGTGCACTGCAAAAATTTCAGCTCTTAAGTCTTACAAAAATTCCTTTCCCAAACGTTTTCCAAAATAGCCGCTGTTCATCAAAGTTCAAGGTAAAATAGAGATATTAAAGACTACAGTCATCCAAGAGTACCAGAACATTAAACATTACAGTCATCCAATCAATCAAACAGCAACAGTGATAATCCATGCATCAGCAAGCAACAGCAAACATCATGCCTTCAAATGCTTTTACGTCCTCCTGCCATATAGGAAAATAGCAGCCCCGAAGGGGTGAGAATAATCCCAGTAGTGTGGCAACAAAACCAATAATATAACAGTATTAACTAGGCACAAAATCATAAACAGTCACTTCAACATATCCTTGTTCCTTTTTCCTTTTTCCTTTTCATCATATTCATATATATAGCGCATATAACGCCTTTCCTTTTCATCATATTCATATATTGCGTATATAACGCCTTTCCTTTGTGCTTTTAGCACCGTCGTGCGCGCACTTCACAGTGGAATCAAATATACCTTGGCACCTGAGCTCCATGTGGATTCCAACTGTGGGCCTATGCGGACTGATGCCAAGTGTCCCATACCCCGGTACCTTGGGGATGCCTATATGATGCTTGCTCAAACACATGGTCCTGTACATAACTATTCTAAAAAAGCAAGACCTATATGCTCTTGGTACATGCATGCCATGCTATGCTTTCACACACAAAACGTACAAAAATGCGGTATGATGTAAGGTGCATGCTTATATACCTTTCATATGCGTTATGCTGCCACATAACGTCTTTACCTCATAATCATATAGCCATCACGACACATTTTTGGCAGTTTCCTTTCATCATAAGGAACATAATACTTTTACGGAGTATGGAGCATCATGTCACAATTTTATACCAGTAGTCAATAGTCACATTAGGTAATATCGCCTGACACTTACCTTGTGTGCCTTAAACAATACCAAACAGCAGCGAAGTATCTCACTTCTTAAGCGCACCTAAATCAATTACAACCAATCATTTACAGTGGCGATTTACAGCAGAAACAGTGAGCATACAGCAGCGTTTTACAGTGGAAAACAGTGAGCATACAGCAGTGTTTTACAGCAGAAAAACAGTGAGCATACAACAGCGTCTTACAGCAGAAAACAGTGAGTTGTTCCTTAAAACAGTGAACAGAAATCATTGACGTTTTCCTTAAAAACAGTGGACAGAAACGGTGACGTTTTACTTAAAAACAGTGGACAGAAACAGTGACGTTTTACAGCAGAAAAACAGTAGCACCTTACAGCAGAAACAGTGAACGTTTTAAAACAGAAACAGTGACATCTTGGACCTCAAAACAGTGGCAGTAGACAGTGGCATTTGAACATCAAAACAGTGGCATAAGTAGTGTTATTTGTGCATCAAAACAGTGGCATGAATGGTACATTTGAACATCCAAAATAGTGACATTAATGGTGATATTTGAACATTGAAACAGTGACATAAGTAGTGTTATTTGTGCTTCAAAACAGTGGCATGAATGGTACATTTGAACATCCAAAACAGTGACATTAGTGGTGATATTTGAACATTGAAACAGTGGCATAATTGGTGGTTTTTGAGCATTAAAACAGTGGCATAAATCATGATTTTTGGACATTAAAACAGTGAGCATACATAGTGGGGTTTGAACATCAATAGGGTGGTTATTTTATGCAGAAACAGTGGCTCCTTAAGTACTAAAACAGTGAGTATTTTTGGTGCAAAACAGTGACATGTGTGGCATTAAAACAGTGAGCATTTTATGCAGAAACAGTGGCATATTATGGACTAAAACAGTGGGCATTTTATGCAGAAACAGTGGCATCAAAATGGTGATCTTGTCAATCCGAAACAGTGGCATATGCATCCTCAAAACAGTGGCACATTCATACATAAACAGTGGCATATACTTAAGCATAACCATGAGACTTTCATGCATACAAATCCTCATAAAATAGCTCCATCCTTATTCCTTTACCATACTCATTCAAGAATCCAAAACAACACATATTCAAGGAGACATTCAAGAACACACATTATTACACACCATGAAAGAGGTCTAAGTTCTAGGCTTACCTCTTGAAGCACACACTTCTTGCTCACACACCACACCTTCTAGCTTTACTACACAACAAGTCCACCCTTCCTAGAGATGATTTATGCGCACTCCAAGGTGAAAGGAACAATCTGGACAGACTTCTAATGGTGAGGAATTCGGCTGGACAGTGATAGAATGAGAAGGAAACTTACACTTCTCTTGGTATCTAGGGTCACGGTTTGAGAGGTGAGGGAAGAAGGGAGTTGGCTTGGTCTTTCTTTCTCCTATGGTTCTTGCAATGATCAGCTAGAGTGTGAGGGAGAGGGGAAGGAGTTGGCTGCACATGTAAATGGGGACAGCCCCCTCTTGTGCGCACAATTAAAGGGAGAAGGGAGGAGATTGCAATGATGGACATTATGGCAAAAATCTGGTTTCTTGTGCAGGTGGGACTGCACTCTTGGTCAAAACAAGCAAGGGGTTGCTTCTAATGTACACTATGCACATGCAAGGAGTGAGAAGGGGGAAGGTTCAGATCTGAGTATTGTCTTACCAAGTCAGAATTTTTCACACAATCTACCAAGTCATGCGCACAAGGTGGAGGGAAATGGAGTTGGCAGATTTCTCCCCATACAAAGCACATGCAATCTGCCCAAAAATCCTTCTTTGGTGGCATGTGGAGGCAAGGACAGGTTTGGTTCATGATGGACTGCCAAAAGCATGCAGAAATCTGCACATTTCAGCCTCATGATGGAAGGTGTAAGGTGGTTCTCCAAGTCAACAAGCAAGACAGATTTGTGTCATAGAAAAATCTGATGCAAGACCCCTCCATGTGCGCCTAAAATGAAGAAGAATGCAGCCCAAAATAATGCTAAGGAGTACATGTGTCTTCCATGCAATGAAGTTGAATTCAAATGGTGCACAAGCCTAGGTGATGTGGCGGTCATGCAAGGGGTGTGTTGGCAGATTTTTCTAAGTGTTTCCTATCCTTTTATGTGCATGAAATGAGTGGAAAAAGCTAACTCTTGCCATGTGAAAGTTCCTTGGTACACAAACAACCTTGTTGGACAAGGCTTAGGGGAGATAAGTGTGGACACAACCTTGGGCTGAACATGATTGACCCAAAAGCCTCCTTGGGCCAATGGCCACACACACAAAGAACCCAATCACACAAGTCCACACACACACTAGCCCACTTCCCAAGTCCAATAAACACTAAAGTCCTATAACACACAATCAAATTACTTATATGATTTTAATAAATTTCACATGCCTACATATGTACTCTCCTATTTAATTTAAATACTTACCTTAGTCTCATCCAATGATAAAGGTCAAACAATTCGCAAGCCATCAAACATACACATGCATCTATCTCATTTTAACACCTATGTATTTTACTAATTATGTGGGATGTTACAATACGCGCGGTCACCTTTTAGAAGAGTGGAGCTTGCTGTTTCGTGGAGCTTTAAGGATTGAGGTGGTTCTCTTTGTTCCGTTCGGTTTTATTTGTAAGCTTGCAAGAGATAGGCACAAAACCTTTCTTTCCCTCCTATGTTGTAGACATCCAGCATGTTAGAAGGGAGTCCTGTTATTTATTTCACTCTTTTGATTCTGCCATTTTTGTATCTTTGGACTCTAGATTGAAAGCTTGAGAAATAAACTTATGAATGACCTTATAATAATTTGTGGGACTGCTTAGTTGCATCTTAGTCTATCTTGAGCATGTATAGATGAAAATATAAAGGACAACATGCTTAAACCCTCTTGTAGCGCACCATATATGGGTTAGTGAGCTTTAGAATAAATTATCGTTGATGCTTTAATTAGATAAAACCCATTTTGTCTTTGGTAAAACTTGTTATGAATTAGATTCTACCTAAATTAAAAATACAGCATGATAAATAGGCTCTCCTTGCACACCGTTGGAGTAGAAAAGTAGAAATTGTATAATTAAACCTTGAGGACCTTCCATATTGAGAAAAATGTTGTTGTATTCTGTTCACTGTTTTGCTGAAAAAACGTTGCTGTAAAATGATTTTCTGCTCACTATTTTATTTAGAAAAATGCTGCTATATTCTGTTCACTGTCTTGCTGAAAAATGTTGTTGTAAAATGATTTTCTGCTCACTGTTTTATTGAGAAAATGCTGCTATATTTTGCTCACTGTTTTGCTGAAAAAAGTTGTTGGAAAATTAAATAAGATAGCATGTGGGATACTTTAGGTTAACGCATCATTAGAGGAAGAGTAGAAAAATCCCTAAGGTCTTAAAATGCTAAAACTGCACCCATGCATGCTAAGGAGTCGTAAGCTACCCTCACTGTTTAACGTTAATGAAGACTAGAATGAAGTCAGGATATTTTTAGAAGATTAACCTTGTTGGCCGAAGGGTATATGGACAATTAGGCTTGAAGATTTGTTGATAAATTATAAGGAAAAGTGTGGAACGTTTTCTGATTTGTTATGCTTGTAAATTAGGTGCGAAACATCTTTGAGACCTTGGAATTAGCTTGCTGTTGCTTGGTAAATTTAATTGTGACGCACGAGGTAAGTGTTAGGTGGTATTACCTAATGTGACTATTGACTAGTGTATGAAGTTGTAACATGATGCTCCATACTTCGTAAAGTTATTATGTTCTGTATGATGAAATTATTCTGCCATGAAAATGTCTTGATGGTAATTTGATTATGAGGTAAAGTTGTTATGTGGCAGCATAACGTATATGAAAATGATAATATAAGCATGCATCTTACATCATACCGCATCTATTTTTCTATTTTGTGTGTGACAGCATAGCATGGCATGCATGTACCAAATTCATGTTAGCCTTGAAATTTAGAATAGTTATATACAGGACTATGTGTTTGAGCATGCATCAAATAGGCATCCCTCCGGTACCAGGGTATGGGACACTTGGCATTCGTCCGCATAGGCCACAGTTGGAATCCACCTTTGAGGGTGCCGAATTATGGGATCTCCACTTTGTTATTGCGTGCACGATGGTGATATGAGCGCAAATGAAGGCGTTATATACGCACTATTATATGATAATAAGGAAAAGGAAAAAAGGATATGTTGAAGTGACTGTTTATGATTTTGTGCCTAGTTTAATACTGTTGCATTACTGGTTTTGTTGCCACACTATTGGGATTTTTCCCACCCCTTTGGGGCTGCAATTTTTATAAATTGCAGGAGGACCTGGAAGCATTTGAGGAAGTGTTTGATGACACGATTATATGACAATTTTGTTAAGTTATGCTGTTGACAACCTTGCTATTTGCTCGCTGTCTCTGTTGAGTGTAGTTCTTAAAGAATGGCATGCCATGATGTATGTTCTGTTTTGAAAACAAGTGTAGCATGATGTTAATAATTCTGGTAATTAGTTTGTGAGAATAATTGTTGTCGTACTCAAATTCGGATTTTTGAAATGTTTTTGCGAGCACCTTGCGAGTTGCCGTTCTGGGGCTACAGACCTCCGAATGAGGTATAATTTATATGTATGTAAAGCCCCAGTTGTGTACTTTCAGATTTATAAACTTTACAATGAGATTCTAGAATCCCGATTTATTATGATTTTTGCAAGTCAGGAGGTTTTTGGAAAAATACAAAGAATTTTCGAGTACTTTGCGAGTTATGTTGCGGGAGGCTATTCACCTCTGATTCGCTTATAATTTATATGTAAGCGTAGCCCCGGATGTCTAGTTTTCTTGCGTCAAAGAATATTTTTTTAAGTTGTTGATTTCGAATTTACATTATTTTTGCAAGACAGGCTGTTTTCAGGAAAATCAGAGTTGCGCAGTGAAAGCCTTTTTTAAAAATTTATTTGCTGTTTTTATTTTTTTAAAGTCAGTTTTCTAGGCAAGCTTTTCTACTTGGTAATATGAAAAAAGTTTTCACTGAACAAGAATTTTACTCGTTGACTTTTTGACTCTAATCCGATTAGCAGACAACTCCCTTGGATGCGTACAAGGGAGGGTGTCACACTAAATGGTATCAGAGCAGTTTTGATTCAAGGTGTTTGTGTATTGTTTGCTGCATTACCTGCTGTTTGTATACGTTTTTTTAATCACTTCTGTTTGAATTTATTTGTTGAACTGTTCGTTTGTTGCTAACTGTTAGATTTAAATTATTGGACTGTCTGAATTATGATTGGCACGTGCTGAATTACTTTGTTAAATTGTGAAAATTATTATAATTGAAATATTAGAATTATCTTGAGATGTACTGAAATCCTCTTGTGGTATTGTTTACTCACATCCGTTGAAATTAACTTACTTGGAGCGGTTTGATTCTTGATGACTGTAGGATGTAGTGCTTGGTTATATGATGTATTAGGCTGTACTGTAAGGATTTATTTTGCTGCTGATTTGATGTGTAGAGGTTGGTTTATACAGTGATAAGTGTAATATAGTTAAATAATTGAACTTGATCTGTTAAATTGGATTGATCTATCTTACTGTGATATTAGTTAATGTTGTTAGGGTTGTTGAATACTATGTATTGTTTTATTATATGCTTTGTTCGGTTGTGATGTTCATTCGCTGCATTGAAATATTTGACTTGAATTGCTGTCACTAAAATTGTACAAGAGTTGTCTGATTGTTTTCTGTTGCAGTTGAATTGAAATGTTTGAAATGTCTAATTGTATAATCGATTATTTGAGATTCTGCCCTGAAGTGGGAACCGTGTCTCAATCTTGAGACTACTGTCGTGCATGTCATGCAGCGAGTAGGATCCGCTCGTTGCTTGACATGACGAAAGTAGAATTAGTATTTAAGAGACACGGAAACCTCCTCAAGAGAGAATTCTGATACGTGGTATATTGTAATTGATTCATGTCGGAAAGACGAATAAATAATAAGAATTTGCCGATTCCCAGTGTGTGATGAGGTGATACTCCAACTGTGACTGGGAATGGGTCTGGCTAACACATTCTCTGATAACACGGTAGTATCAAACTGTCAAACACCGAGAATCAATTAATGAAAAAGTTTTGTTTGGTGGTTTTGGCACATATGTTCGAAATATGTGAGAAACTAATCTAGGGAATGACTTGAATAATCGGAACAAGCAAACTAAATTTTGTAGAAACACGTGAGTGGACGTAGTAATGAATCGATGCTTAAGTTGTATTAAAAGTGAGTGATCTCTGTTTGATAAATTGAATACATGGAAACTTTAATTTGGTATTGGCTTGTTAGGATAGAAATTTAATGAGGAGTCTTCGGTTTGATAAATTGAAATTATGAAAATATAGTATTAGCTTTGGGTATCAGTTTGTTGGGTATAGCAATTAAAAAGAAGTATTTGAAATTGAATTTTTGACAATATATCAGAATTTGAGTTTATGAATTGCTTAAATTGTGTTAACCATCTAGAATGTGAACTCTATAGTAGTAATGCTTACTTAAATTCAGTTTGGGTGTTGTGCTTAAGAAATTATACGTGTCTCATGATCCTAATGCGTATGTTCTGTTATAATCTAATTCCTACATGAGACTCTTTTATTTTTGTGAAATCTGGTTGGGTGAATTTTCTATTTTGAGCACTTGATTTTGGGAATTCTATTTTATGATTGAAAGCTGTAATTAAAATGTAGTTTTGCGCACTTTAATGATGAAAGCCTGGTCTATTTGATGGATTATGATTGGAAGATGTTTTAAATTGTAATGTGTGTAATGATTGGAAAGTTCATATCATAGTTAATGGATCCTCTGATCAGTGGAGCCAATTACATCTGAGGTATCTAGGACAGTGGAAAGCTCGAGGAAGTTTCCTCATATGGGTGTTGTGGTGAGCTGTATGAGAGGTACCACTTTACGTGATATGTACGAAGAGCATGCTGGAATTAGCTGCATACATGACTGATTGGTATTATGGATTTGTTGAGTACGTTGTAAGAGGGTAGACTCGGTTACATTTGACTTTAGGAAAATATTAGACAATAGCTACAGAATAAACGAACAGGCTTTACATCTCTTGTAATCATGGCAATTAGAAGTTAGTACCTTGGAATCTAGGTATCCTTACTCGTGTTCTTATTCGGCTGCATAGTTAAAATTTAATTTGAGGTGCCTCCTAAACCCCAAGCTCTAGACAAAGACATTACCCAGCAATGTAAATCCTTTCCGCAAGATAGTAGCAAATATTGTGCTGTTAAATTAATTGATGTTGTAAGTTTTTATGTCTTTTATAGTGATGGACTAAGACCTTTAGAAAATAAGAACATTTACTGGAATTCTGGCTGTGATGAAATTTTGTGATTTTACGAATACTCTTCTACATTGTAAATTGGAATATGATGCATTCTGTTTTAATTACTCGTTATTCTGTTGATGGTTAAATTGTGGAATTCTATTAGTGATGTTTGTCAAGTCAGGAAATTAGCTGTGAAGTGTTTATTGAATGGGAAATTTTTATATGTAAGGAGTAAATAGGAAGCTGGCGAAAATCTAAAGTGTACTATGTAAACTGAAAGGATAAAATAACGGTCACTGATGGTTCTAGTTAATTAGTTCCCTGTCTGCACGAGTAATAGGCAGGTACATCTAGTCGTTTTAAAATTTGTCTAATTAGGGATTGTGAAATTTTGTTTGTGTTATCAATTGTGAAATAATCTGGTGAACCGAATTGCTGACTCTCAACTTAGAATGCATAAAATTTTAAGGTCATCTTGTTGGTAATTACATGCATTTTCAGTAGAATAAGTATAGCAGGTGAATAAATAAGTGAATGGCAAGTTATTGATATGGACACCCATAAGAAACATGAAACATAAAACTATAATAGTGGAGTTAATCACAACTGTGTGCCGGCATGGGACCGGGTTCACATCTTGATTGAGCACTAGAATAGGTTTTCTTTGGGCCCTAAAGGAGATCATGAAAGTAGAAGACATAGGTGGCTGTTCTTGTTCCCGTTAACCATTAAACATAGAATTTATATAGTGCAGAATTATTGTTCAAATAAATCTGCTTAGTTACTTCCTAAATATGCATCAAAACCCTGAGCTTCTTTACAATTTATTGATATATGGAGTTTCTTGGACGGTCTTACTTCATCTTGGTGGCCGTATAGTCTTTAACATTGGTTAAATAGAAACCGAAAATCTGTTTGTTATGAATAAGCTTATGAAAGTTTCTATTTCCTTCCGTATGAGTAAGATTTTGATATATATTATCTGATGAACTTGTGAATTCCAATTTATTTGTAGTACTCTGAATTCATTGATGGTTTTGATAGCTGCCTGGCTGTATGTGATAGAATGTCTCGAATGTATACATGTGTGTTTGGCGTCCGTTTTGAGTAGTTAGCGGAAATGGTAGGACAAAGTTTAGGGACAAAATTCAAATTTGGTGGGGAGAGTGTAAAACCCCGCATAATTAAGAACTTCTATAAATTATAATGTGAAGCATGCTTGAAATTCGAATTAAATTTATGTATAGAGTGGAATTGATTTAAGAAGGAAAATTATTTTATAAGGTAATGTGCATATTTTAAAAGAGTTAAGACACTAGTTAAAAAGGGAAAGGACTATATTTAATTACCATTTAGGTAGGAACTCTAATTATTAACTAGTGGGTATACGGAATTACATACATTAATAAATACATAAGAATACACGTGTTAAATTCGAATTGTATGTAATGTTTGTCCTGTCTTTGAATTACATAGTTTCCCATAGAATTGGATTGATCTAACTTAGGGAATTAATAGAATTACGACTATAGTGAATATTTATTTTAGGCATGTGGAATTTTAATTAAAGAGCATAGGCATGATTGATTATAACAAATATGACGTCTAATAGTGTTTAAAAGACTTGGGGAACTTGTTAATTAGTGGGTTAAATCAAAAGGGAGTAGCACTAAAGGAATTGTAAAGTTTGGACCCAAGTACTTGGGTTGGCCGATGGCCCTAAGGGGCTTAGAGAGTTATTGAGGTTCAGCCCAAATCTTTTTTTTGTTATCTTAGCCTTATCCTAGAATCTTCACAAGGAAGCCTTGGATTGGGTAGTGTTTAACACATGGCATTCTTCATCCTCTTACCCAGCCACATGTGCGCATGGGGGGTGTGAGACTCTGACCCTTGTTTGCTTTTGAGGACTTACAAGGCAGCCCCTTTGCCTCTCCATGCAACCAATGGGGTGAGGGCAACCCAATTGCATGTAGTCTCATTAGCCTAGCATCATTACATGACAATCCTCTCTCCTTTTTATCAAGTCATGCGCATAGAATGACTAAAGAGAAATCTAATTTCTGGTTGTAATGTACAACCTAAAGCAACCTTTGCCAGCCATGCAACCATTAAGGCCTAAAAGATTATGCACTTGTGACAAGTTTTGTCATCATCAAGATGTCTCATTCTTTTCCCCTCTTTATTTCTAGGCGCTAGCTTGAGGGAGAGATAAGCTGGAAAACTTAACAACCCTTCTTCCCTAATCCTCCTAGCCATGAGTGTAAGTGTAGCAAGAGAAGAGAGAAAATTTCATCTTCATTCTTCCAATCTCCTTGAGCGTACGTGACCTTGAGAGGAAACCAAGGAAAGACCACCAAAAATTGCATAACACTCTTATCTGCCCCTCCTTAAAACCGTAGCACAAATAGAGAGTGAACTCAAGAAATAACTTCACATCCTCCTCCTATGTTCTGCCTCAAAACCGTGGATCTTCTTGGCGATATACCAGAATTTTAATCACACTTTGTCTCTCCCTTCCTTACTCGGCTATGCACCATTATCCTAAGAGGTAGTACATTGCCCCTGTTTCGTTGTACTCATGTTCTTGCGTCCCCTTGTCACTTTTGATTGAAGGAGATATTGTGTCATATATAGTAACTAACATAAGCTAATTTTTCCTCTCCTCATTCTTACGCGCGGTCACCTTTTAGAAGAGTGGAGCTTGCTGTTTCGTGGAGCTTTAAGGATTGAGGTGGTGCTCCTTGTTCCGTTCGGTTTTATTTGTAAGCTTGCAAGAGGTAGGCACAAAACCTTTCTTTCCCTCCTATGTTGTAGACTTCTAGCATGTTAGGAAGGAGTCCTCTTATTTATTTCACTATTTTGATTCTGCCATTTTTGTATCTTTGGACTCTAGATTGAAAGCTTGAGAAATAAACTTATGAATGACCTTATAATAATTTGTGGGACTGCTTAGTTGCATCTTAGTCTATCTTGAACAGGGTATACATGAAAATATAAAGGACAACATGCTTAGACCCTCTTGTAGCGCACCATATATGGGTTAGTGAGCTTTAGAATAAATTATCGTTGATGCTTTAATTAGATAAAACCCATTCAGTGTTTGGTAAAACTTGCTATGAGTTAGATTCTACTTAAATTAAAAATATAGCATGATAAATAGGCTCTCCTTGCAAACCTTAGAGTAGAAAAGTAGAAATTGTATAATAAAAGCTTGAGGACCTTCTATATTAAGAAAAAAAAGCTGTTGTATTATGTTCACTATTTTGCTGAAAAAATGTTGCTGTAAAATGATTTTCTGCCCACTGTTTTATTGAGAAAAATGCTGTTGTATTATGTTCACTGTTTTGCTGAAAAATGTTGCTGTAAAATGATTTTTTGCTCACTGTTTTATTGAGAAAAATGTTGTTGTATTTTGCTCACTGTTTTGCTGAAAAACGTTGCTGGAAAATTAAATAAGATAGCATGTGGGATACTTTAGGTTAACGCATCATTAGAGGAAGAGTAGAAAAATCCCTAAGGTCTTAAAATGCTAAAACTGCACCCATGCATGCTAAGAAGCCGTAATCTACCCTCACTGTTTAATGTTAATGAAGACTAAAATGAAGTCAGGATAATTTTAGAAGATTAACCTTGTTGGCCGAAGGGTATATGGAAAATTAGGCTTGAAGTTTTGTTGATAAATTATAAGGAAAAGTGTGGAACATTTTCTAATTTGTTATGCTTGTAAATTTGGTGCGAAACATCTTTGAGACCTTGGAATTAGCTTGTTGTTGCTTGGTAAATTTAATTGTGACGCATGAGGTAAGTGTTAGGTGGTATTACCTAATGTGACTATTGACTAGTGTATGAAGTTGTAAATGATGCTCCATACTTCATAAAATTATTATTTTCTGTATGATGAAATTATTCTGCCATGAAAATGCCTTGATGTTAATTTGATTATGAGGTAAAGTTGTTATGTGGCAGCATAACGTATATGAAAATGATGATACAAGCATGCATCTTACATCATACCGCATCTATTTTTCTGTTTTGTGTGTGACAGCATAGCATGGTATACATGTACCAAATTCATGTTAGCCTTGAAATTTAGAATAGTTATATACAGGACCATGTGTTTGAGCACGCATCATATAGGCATCCCTCCGGTACCAGGGTATGGGACACTTGGCATCCGTCCGCATAGGCCACAGTTGGAATCTATCCACCTTTGAGGGTGCCGAATTATGGGATCTCCGCTGAGTTATTGCGCGCACGACGGTGCTATGAGCGCAAAGGAAGGCGTTATAAACGCACTATTATATGATAATAAGGAAAAGGAAAAAGGATATGTTGAAGTGACTATTTATGATTTTGTGCCTAGTTTAATACTGTTGCATTACTGGTTTTGTTGCCACACTACTGGGATTTTTCTCAACCCTTTGGGGCTGCAATTTTTATAAATTGCAGGAGGACCTAGAAACATTTGAGGAAGTGTTTGATGACACGATTACATGACAATTCTGTTAAGTTATGCTGTTGACAACCTTGCTGTTTGCTCGCTGTCTCTGTTGAGTGTAGTTCTTAAAGAATGGTATGCCATGATGTATGTTCTGTTTTGAAAAGAAGTGTAGCATGATGTTAATAATTCTGGTAATTAGTTTGTGAGAATAATTGCTGATGTACTCAAATTCGGATTTTTGAAATGTTTTTGCGAGCACCTTGCGAGTTGCCGTTCTGGGGCTACAGACCTCCGAATGAGGTATAATTTATATGTATGTAAAGCCCCAGTTGTGTACTATCAGATTTTATAAACCTTACAATGAAATTATGGAATCCCGATTTATTATGATTTTTGCAAGTCAGGAGGTTTTTGGAAAAATACAAAGAATTTTTGAGTACTTTGCGAGTTCTGTTTTGGGAGGCTATTCACCTCCGATTCGCTTATAATTTATATGTAAGCGTAGCCCCGGATGTCTAGTTTTCTTGCGTCAAAGAATATTTTTTTAAGCTGTTGATTTCGAATTTACATTATTTTTGCAAGGCAGACTGTTTTCAGGAAAATCAGAGTTGCGCAGCGAAAGCCTTTTTTAAAATTTATTTGCTGTTTTGTTTTTTTAAAGTAAGTTTTCTAGGCAAGCTTTTCTACTTGTTAATATGAAAAAAGTTTTCACTAAACAAGAATTTTACTCGTTAACTTTTTGACTCTAATCCGATTAGCAGACAACTCCCTTGGACGCGTACAGGGGAGGGTGTCACAACAAGCTTCAGAATTGAGGCACGTAGAAGGCTGAAATATGGCCTAAGTTTTAGTGCAAGTTTGTATTTGTAGCCGGTTTAAACTTAATCGCACTGTATAAGTGCTAATTGCTATGCTTAGCAAATTAATCCCAAACTTAGGATTTTGAAACTACTCATTTTTCTAAGATTTGTCATATTTTTACTTTATTTTTCACAACACCTTTCTGGTACGCGCTTTTCCATAGCCAGTTTCTGGCACCAGTTCTCATTATTTTGACTTGAACATGTTTTACAAGTCCTACATATTATTCTGGGAATATTCATTCACTTATTATAATTTTCCAGGATACTTCATCGGTATGCCTTTATACCGAGTAGCAGAACCGGTATCTGCACTTTTCGTCCGAAAAGCGACTTTCAGCGTTTTAATCACTTACCATAATTATTTAAGCCTTCTCATAATTATTAGGGTCAATTATGAAATTATTTCCTAATTCTCATATTTAATTAATTAATCTCCTTAATTAACGGTGCGAGTTCTTACACTAAGCCACTATTTTTGAGTTGTTTGAGGACAACCAACAGTTTTAGTTTTGGGGTGTTTGATGAGACAAAAATTCGTTCCTATCTAGGCCTATCTTGATGGCAAAATATCATTCGTTCCCTCATCTGATGAGCAACTTTAGCATTAAAAACACTAGTTTTATATCTTTATGACAAAAACACAGTAGGGAACGGATGATGACATAATCCTTTGGAAAATATATAAAAAGGGGAACGGATTGAGGACATTAAATACACCTGCTCCATTCATTTAATCTCTCTGACCACTTTGCAAGAAACGTTGAAAAGAAGTTTCCATAAAGCATAAGCGGTGCGCAATCAAGCACGAAGAAACGTGTACAGCAGGGAATAAAGAGTTCTCATTCACCAAGAGGAAAGCAAGACATGAGGGACTGTAAAGAAACGACAAATCTCAACATTAAGTGTCCCATCCAAGCAAGTTGCAAACCTCTAAACACTGTTGCCACCGCCTGTCCATGCAGTCAAGAAAACAACTCCAAGGAAATTACAAGCATTGCCATTCACCCTTCTGCCTATAAATAGACATCCCAGCACAAAGAAGATAAACGAATTCCTTAAGAAGAGATCAATTAGTTTATTTTGTAGTTTTACTTTTGTATAGTTTTAGCTGTAATTAAGTGACAACACTTCTTCTATATTCTGTATCACCCACTTGAGACTCCTCACGAGCAGCAACCATATTCTCTACTTTTCATTTTATTGTAACCTAATTTGTTTCCAGTTAAATACAAGTTTTATTTCTCTCCTTTCCACTCGTTATCTCTGAACTGTATCTCGGGTCTATGGGATTTCGGTTTAGAATAATTATGTTTAAAGTAGTAGCTATGGGCTAAACTATATGTGGAACCGAAAAGTGTAAGAACCTGCCCCGCTAATTAAGGTAATTAATTAAATAAATGTGATAATTAGTAAATAATTCCATAATTGACCTTAATAATTATTATTTGGCTTAAATAATTAGAGGAGGGATATTCTTACTACCAAAATCTTCTACTACTAACTCACTACCTATCTAATCACCATTGGATCAACATTTTCTCTTTTTTCAAAAACTTTTTAGCATTCTCTTTCTTTGATTCAATGGTGATTAGATAGGTAGTAAGTTAGTAGTGGAAAAATTTGGTAGTAAGAATATTCTTCCTCAAATAATTATAGTAAATGGATAAGACTGCTGAAAGTTGCTTTTCGGAAGAAAAGTGCAGATACCGGTTCTGCTCGCCGGTATAAATGCGTACCGGTGAAGTATCCCGGAAAATTATAATAAGTGCATGATAATTACTAGAATAATATGTAGGACTTGTAAAATGAGTTTCAAGTCAAAATAATGAGATTTGATGCTAGAATTGATACTAGCTATGGAAAAGCACGTATCAGGAAGGTGCTCCGAAAAATAAAATAAAGAGTAAACATCCTTTATGGTCCCTAACAATATCCACAAAATTCTTTTTAGTCCCTGGCAATAAAAAAGGACCAAATTGGTCCCTAAAATGATGAAAAAGGACCAAGGAGTATTTATTACAATTGACAGAAGGACTAAAGTGGCCATTTTTTCATAATTTTAGAGACCAATTTGGTCCTTTTTTATCGCCACGGACTAAAAAGGATTTCGTAGATATTGCCAGGGACCAAAAAGGGTGGCAAAATAATGATAAATTTTAGAAAAATGAGTAGGTTAAGATTCCAAAGTTTGGGATCAAAATCTTTTGCGTAGCTATTAATGCTAATACTGCGCGTTTAGTGGCCTTGTGGCTATAAGTATGCACACTAAGGGCATATAACCCTAGGCAGCAGCATTCCTACGTGTTTTGTTTGGGGGCTGGTCAGTGTGTGCTGCACATAGTCTTCTTCACCTCATTTGTGAGCCTTGTGAACCATTTCCTTCCTTTTTCTTCATGATTCTTCACACTTCCTCCTTGTAAACACTTGGGAATCATCATAGTGAGGGTGTGAGGGTGCATTTCTTGAGGTTGGCCACTGTTTGTAGTCAGTGAGTGGGCTGAGTTGGGTCGAGGGAGTGTTGTGAGCTTCTCCTTGGTTGTAGGAGCTCCAAGAAGTAATCTTTGTGAAGAAAGGACCCATCTTGGTGTGCATTTTCATGCACAGTATTGAGGCAGACTTGGGAGCTGTTGTGTGAGCTCCAAGAGCATCATCTACCTCTGCTTTTGGCTTGTGGTATGATCACCACCTTTGAACTTGAGTTTTCTTAGTTAAAATGGAACCTTGATGCATGTATTGAGCTAAGTGGATAACTTAAGGGTGGTTAAGGTTAAACACACCTAGAAATGCATGTTTAAGTGTCTTTAATCGGTTAAAGTTGGATCCTTTGGACTGGATATTCACAAAAATGCAGAAATGCATTCTGTCGTGAAATATCCGGATATTTGTCGAACAGATATCCGAATATGGTATCCGGATATCTATATCCGGATATTGAATATCCGGATATGGTCAGTGTGATATCCGGATATTGAATATCCAGATATGTCCCCGAGTAATATCAGAAAATTCTAGGATTTCGAAGAACAGTAGATGTGCTGTGTGTACAGTAGGCTATTGGGGATTTGTGGACTCTAGATTAAGGAAGTTGGACTTCTGTAATTAATGAACTAAGTCAGAATCATGTGATTAAGGGCTTATGGCTTTGTTGGAAGCCTTAAGACGTAAAACGTAAAGGAAAGGCGTAGTCTTTAAGTGTTTATGCTTATGAGCTATGAATGATGACGTGTTGGATGCTAGATATTGACTGTTGTTTATGTTTTATGCTATCTTTATGATATTTGAGTTGAACTGATGTTGGGCATTGTTGCCTTATTTGGTGAGCATGGGGTTTGTCCATGCCACGTAGACTTGAGTATGTCTTGTTTAAATTAAAGTTGTATTAATGTAACAGGATTTTGGTCCAGGCTATATTTGTAGTCCTGTGACTTAGATACTCACTTTATATTTATATATGGGTATTTCAGTTAGTTCTCTTGCAATGTACATACAGGCGATATTTTATGAAATTGATTAAGTAATCAACTTGGCTAATGTTAATGAAGTCATAATTGAATTAAAGAAAAAGTTATTCCACATTTTAATTAAGCATGGCTTAAATACGATAGTATGTTAACAATCCGAGTTAACACGAGCTATTACATTTTATGGTATCAGAGCACTTTCTAGGGAAAAGCCTGTATGTATTGCAATAAGTTAGGATGTTTCGTTGCATATCTTTCTTGTCTTCTCTCTGATTGGTGTGTATTATGATAATGCATATGTGACCCACATGGCATGGGCCTGATCAACTCATTCTTTTTGTAACTTGTGCAGAGTCATGGTGCAACCAAGGAGGAACCAGGGTACGAGTGAGGATCAACCAGATCCTGTCCTGGCTGCATTGGCTGAGATGCAGGCAGCCCGACTAGCTGACTAGGAGGACACAAGGTTGGCAAATCAGGCTATGCTGGACGTCATTAGAGAGGCGAACTGGAGAGCCACCGCAGAGGTACTGGAGGAGAACCAGATGACAAACATGACGATGATGAGGGTCATGTTAGAGAAGTTGAGGGCTGGTCCTGCTGCTGGCAGTGTTCTCCACCACCTCCACCGCCACCATCGCCTTCACCTCCATCTAGTCACCAGGAGGACACCCAGAGTCAGATGGGTGAGGGTAGCCACCTGACGGGGGCTATGCAGGCCGTTCCTATTTTTGTTGAGGATCGAGATGAGATTGACCGCCGGCTGAATGCTTTCCGCAAGTATAAGCCGCCCATTTTTTATGGATCTTATGATCTTATTGCTGCTGCTCGATGGCTCCATGCCTTGGACAAGATTTTCAGGGTGATGCAGTGCACCGAGCCACTAAAGCTGATGTTCGCCACATACATGCTGGAGGGCGATGCCCATGCATGGTGGACGAACACCTCCCAGGTGTTCGAGATGTAGGGACGCGTGATGACATGGCCGTTCTTTGAGGATTGCTTCCTTGGTCGATACTTCCCTTATGACGCTAAGGAGAGGAAGCAGGGAGAGTTTGACAGATTGGTTCAGGGCTCGTTGTCTGTTGATGAGTACTTGGCCAAGTTTAATGAGCTGGTCAAGTTTGCTCATTTTCGGATGACGAGGCCGACTCCCATTTTCCTAGCTGTTAAGTTTCGTAGGGGACTTAATGAGGACATTGCTAGGCACCTTGTTGGTTCTGCTTTAAGAGACTTCGGGGCTTTGGTACAGCAGTGTCATGATATGGAGGACTTTTGCAGCGCGAGTCAGGCCAAGAAGGCCAAGATTGAGGTTCCATAGGGTACTGGTGGTTCCACTTCCTGGAGAGACAGGAAGTTTGGGAACAAGGGAAAAGGAAAACAGTTGGCAGCTAAGCAAGCGCCAAATCAGTTCAAGAGGACTTCTGCTCAGGGGAGTGCAGCGAGACCTCCTGCTCCCAGATGCTCGGGATGCGGGAAGTCACATTTTGGGCCGTGTTCTACTGGCCGGTTGATATGCTTCCAGTGTGGCAAGGAGGGCCACTACTCCAGAGATTGCCCGACGGCGAGAGTTGCTGCAGTGCAGGAAGTTCCATTGCAGATGGTTCCTACAGTGGCGCCAGCAGTGCCACCTACTTCTGGGCGTGTGTACACCCTTGATCGTCAGCAGTCGGATAGAGCTCCGAACCTAGTCAGAGGTACTGTTACCATTGGTGGTTCAGCAGTTGATGTGCTATTTGATTCCGGGGCAAAGCATTAATTTGTTGCTACCCCTATTGCTGTGGGGCTTGAGTTGCCCAGTGCTATGCTTTCTCCACCAATGCGGGTGACCACCGCCACCGGAGAAAAATGTTTGACCTCCACTGTCCATCATGATGTAGCATTTCAGTGGGATGGTCGTGACTTCTTGGTAGATCTGATAGGATTGCCGATGGCCAACTTGGAGATTATTCTGGGCATGGATTGGCTGTCCAGAAATTTTGCATTGATTGATTGCTGTGCCAAGAGAGTGATGATGTCTCCAGGTGGGTCCACAGCCAGTTCCTCACCGTTAATTTCAGTCCAACAGGCGAGGAGGGCCTTGAGAGCAGGGGCATTTGGCTATGTCATGTTGGGAGGTTTGGTGAGTGGGACACAGGAGGATCTCACTGCCATTCCTGTGGTGAGGGAATTCCTAGATGTGTTTCCCGAGGAGATTCCTGAGTTTCCACCGCAGAGGGAGATAGAGTTGTCCATTGACTTGTTTCCTGGTGTGGGGCCTATTTCATTAGCTCCATATCGGATGTCGCCACCGGAGTTGGCAGAGCTGAAGAAGCATATTGAGGATCTTTCGGCGAAAGACTTCATTCGGCCGAGTGTGTCTCCTTGGGGAGCACCGGTCATATTTGTGAGAAAGAAAGATGGGACTATGCGATTGTGCACCGACTACAGGCAGTTGAACAAGGTGACAATCAAGAACAAGTATCCCCTTCCACGCATTGATGATTTGTTGGATCAGCTCAGGGGTGCTTGCGTGTATTCGAAGATTGATCTCCGGTCCGGATACCATCAGATTCGGGTAAAGCCGGAGGATGTCCCTAAGATCACGTTTCGCTCGAGGTACGGTCATTATGAGTATTTGGTGATCCCGTTCGGACTCACCAATGTGCCCGCGGTGTTCATGACTACATGAATAGGATCTTGCTCAAGTCGGTGAAATTTCTGGGTCATGTGATTTCCGCTGATGGAGTTGCTGTTGATCCTAACAAGATTGAGGCCGTGATGGATTGGGAGATACCCAAGACGGTTACCGAAGTGAGAAGCTTCTTAGGTTTGGCAGGGTACTATAGGAGGTTCATTGAGAGATTCTCCAAGATGGTGTTACCGATGACTCGCCTTACCCGAAAGGAGACTCCATTTGTGTGGACACATGAATGTGAGAAGTGCTTCTAGGAGTTGAAGGAGAGACTGACTACTGCTCATGTGTTAGTCCTTCCTGATCCTGCGGAGCAGTTTGAGCTTTATTGTGATGCCTCTGGGAAGGGGCTAGGCTATATGTTGATGCAGAAAGGGAAAGCGGTTGCTTATGCTTTGAGGCAGTTGAAACCTCATGAGGAGAACTACCCGACTCACGACTTGGAGTTGACTGCTATTGTTTTTGCTTTCAAGATTTGGAGGCATTACTTGTATGGCATGAATTTTGCTATATTCAGTGACCACAAGAGTTTGAAATATCTGTTTGACCAGAAGGATTTGAACATGAGACAGCGCAGATGGATGGAGTTCTTGAAGGACTACGACTTTGAGTTGAGGTACCATCCTGGCAAGGCCAATATGGTAGCTGATGCTTTGAGTCGAAAATCCGTGAGCTTATCCAGCTTGATGCTGAGCGACTATGATGTGATTGAAAAGTTCAGAGACTTGAGAGTGAATTTCTTATTTGGGGGCGCACTTCTCGAGATGGAAACAGCATAGGTGATTAAAGAGCTAATGGAAAAGATTAAAGAGGCGCAAGTGCAAAGAGAGTGCCTTCATTATGTGAAGAACCAAGACGGTGTGTCTTAGAATGAGGATGGTTTGCAGCTGTTCCAGAAGAGGGTTGTAATCCCTCGAGGGCCATTGACTGAGGAGGTTATGGCAGAGGCTCATAAGGGCCAGTTTACAATCCATCCTGGTGCTACAAAAATGTACCGGGACTTAAAAAGAAATTTTTGGTGGCCGGGCATGAAGAAAGACATAGCGGTCTACGTATCCAAATTTTGATATGTCAGAAAATGAAGATTGAGCACCAGAAATTGTCTGGTAAGCTTCAACCTCTTGAGATTCCACAGTGGAAGTGGGAGAGCATTTCCATGGACTTCGTGGTGGGGTTGCCGAAGACTCAGGCAGGTTGTGATTCTATCTGGGTCATTGTGGACAGGCTGACGAAATCTGCCCATTTTCTTCCAGTGAAGGTGAGCTTCTGTAACATCCCACGTAAGTAAGAAAAATATATATTGCTATGAGGCTTATAGGCATTATGTTAAATTTGAGTATGTGCATTGCTTGCTTTGATTTCTAGTTATATAGTATTTGTATGGAATTAATATTGCGTTAGGGAAATATTGAATTATAATAATAGGTGAGAATTTATTTTAGGCATGTGGAATTTTAGTTAAATTTTATAAGAATAAATTAATAGTAACATGTAGAAGGAATTGAAATAATTTAGAAGACATGGAGACTTATAACTATTGGGCTGGTCATAATATACCAAAGGAATTGTAGAGTTTGGACTTAAGTGTTTGGGTTGGCCAAGGTTTTATGGGCTTAGAGAACAAATAAATTCAGCCCAGCTCTCTTTTATCTTGCCTTATCTTAGAATCCTCACAAAGCAACATATGGGCTTGTACATTTTTGATCTCTAGGTTATGTTTGGGCCGAAGCCTTAGGGCCTTAGGAGGTATCCATGAGTCAGCCCAATTTCCTTGCAATTTACCCTAATTTCATCCTAGTGATCCCCCAAGTTAGCCCTCATTGGTTAGTCATCTCATCATGCCAAGACTCATCCGTATTTCTCCTCCTTTTGTGCGCATAGGGCTTCTCAAAATTCTGATCCTTGCTGCACATATCACAAAGTAAGTCAGCCTTGCTCCTCTTTTCCCTGTCACATGCGCTTGGGAGTGTCAAAAGAAAGATGATAGCTTGTGGCACCTTCCAAACCCAGCCAGCTTTAAAGATATGCAGCCAATAAGGATCCTGTAGTCAGATTGCATGAAAAATGCTTGGGCAGAAAATTCTGCACCCAATTGCTCCTTCTATTTGAGCGCTCCAAAGAGAGAACAAATTAAGCATATTTTCTGATCTGACTTGCATTTTAAAAACCAACCTTCAGCCCCACTTTTCTTCACTTTAGCGCTGATTGAAGAGGTTTTATTGGAGGAATCATCTTGTCAAACAGAACCAAACACAGCCACATCCCCACCTTATCACCACCCTTGAGCGCACCATAGGGAGATAAGAACAACTCAAACCCTTGCCAGCTTGAGGAGTGGAGCTGCTGTTTTAGTGGAGCTAAGGGATTGGGGTGTTGATCCCTGTTTTGTCCGATTTCCTAGTGAGCTTGCAATAGGTAGGCACCAAATCTTCTCTTCTCTTCTTCTTTCTCTAACTCAAACCGTGAAGCTTGATAAGAAGTGGTCTTTTTATTTTTATTCAGCCATTTTTATTTCTGTCATATTGAATCCCTTGGGGTCACAGCTTGAATACATAAAGAGAATAACTTAGAAACGATTGTGTAATTAAATTATGTGCTATTTGGGGTGACTTGGTATATCTCTAAATTTTTATCAATCAAAATGTTAAGAGCAGCATGTTTAGAACCCTCACTTGTAGCGCACCTTAGAAAGAATAGTTGAAGTCTTGAAATAAATTATCCTTGATGTTTGGTTATATGAAATCAATTCTGTTTTAGTGAGTCTAGAGGTGTCCTAAGCTCCATTTAAATAAAAGGTACAACATGATAAATAGGTCCCTCTTTAGCGCATTGTATGACTAGATAAATAGGAATCTTATGAATTAAATCTTGAGTAATTGTAGTATTGAAACCGATTCTGTTTGGGCTTAATTAGTCATTGTTAAATGTTGTGGGCCGAAGCATGTTACAAGCCCAACCCTTAATGGAACCCAACAGGGCCCGTAGAAGTAGCAACAAGCCTAGAAGATATGAAGATTATGTATTGGGCTGAAAGATAATGTATTGGGTTGATTTCTATTTTTTGTAATTAATTACTTTTTTTTAATACCATTGCAACAGCGAGGAATATAAATGAAAACTAGAAAGAAAAGAAAACTCAGAAAATTGTTGGACAAATCTCTCTTTCTCTCTAAACTCTCTCTCTAACCTTCTCTCCTTTACTTTCTGAATCCCTAGAACCCTACATCTGGTGCTTTCATTGTTGTATCTCCTCCTATGGCTGAAAACACTAGGATGAGAGACCTGCAACAGCAAATCACTGATCTGCGTCTTCAGCTCCAGGCAGCAGAGGCGCGCATCAACGTGACCGAAACTTCTACTACACAACAGATCGCGGCATGGGAAATTGCTCATGATCGCCGATTTGAAGCACTGGAGAATCAACATAATGAACGCTTTGATGAGATTCGTACAGATCTCGAACGGACGGTCCAGCTACAATATCAGAATCCGGCACGGCAACAGGGGATCCTCGGACCAGGACCAGCTGGCCGCTCACCACGCTTGGATCTACCCAGATTTTCTTCGGGTGACCCAACCCGCTGGCTGTTTGCCGCAGAAAGGTACTTCACATTTTATCATACACCTGAGGTGGATAAACTGTTATTAGCCTCTTTTCATTTGGATGAGCCTGCATCCACCTGGTTTCAAGGTATGTCTCGAGACGGTTTAATCCTCACATGGAACGCGTTGACTGAGGCTATTAATCAGCGATTTGGACCAACGGAATTTGAAGACCCAGCTTCCCTTCTTGCTAAACTGTAGCAAACTACCACGGTCCAAGAGTATCAGTCCTCCTTCAAACGCCTCTCTAGCAGGGTTCTAGGCTTATCACCCGCTCTCACCAAGAGTATGTTTCTTTCCGGGTTGAAACCCCGCATTCGCAGTTTCATCATTCCACACCGTCCAGTGGACGTTCATCAGGCTTTTGCATTAGCTCGAGTATTCGAAGATCAACTGAATTTGGATAAGCCCTCCAAACCTTGGTCATATCGTCCAACTGTTACACCTGTCGTACCATCTGTTGCATTACCACCTGCCGTACCATCTGCTACACCTATACCAGCTATCCCAATCAGAAGGTTGTCACCAGCTGAGATGCAGGCCAAACGCGAGAAGAATTTGTGTTTTAACTGTGATGAGCGGTATACCTTTGGTCACAAATGCAAATCACGCCATGCTCTTCTATACATGGAAGGTATGGATGAATTGGAAGAAGATCTGCCCCCTGCTAAAGCTCCTCCTGTTCATATCGAATCAGTCGAACCAAATCCTTCTCCAAAAATCAGTTATAATGCCCTCTCGCTCGTTTCGATTGCAGAGGCATGTGTGGGGAAGTCCCGTACAAGTATTAATTGATGGGGGTAGCACCCACAATTTTATTACTCCAAGGATGGCAGCCTATCTTCATCTTACGTTAAATGTTGTTTCACCATTTACAGTTCAGGTAGGTAATGGTGACACTTTACTTTGCTCTGCTAAATGCATATAGGTTCCCTTATTGTTGCAGGGTACTAGTTTTCCGGTTGATCTCTTTGTCATTGAGCTTAAAGGAGCCGATGTCGTATTGGGGATCCAATGGCTGGCGACATTGTGTCCAATAATTACTAATTATCAGCAACTGACCATGTCCTTTACCCATGAGAATTCCACAGTTTTGCTTCAAGGTGACTTACATATGGACCCCACGGCCATTTCACCGGCCCAACTTCATCGCCTGGTAACTCATAACTCGGTGCATGCGTGTCTTATGTGCTTTACTACTCCTTCGGTGATTCAATCTACACCGCCCACTGCTGACCCACAAATACAGCAGTTACTCAGCGATTTTGCTGACGTTTTTGTTACACCATCCTCCTTACCATCGGATAGACCGATGAACCACCAGATTGTACTGCACAGTGATGCCACACCAGTTCAAGTCAGGCCGTACCGTTACCCGCATTTCCAAAAGAATGAGATTGAGCGATTGGTCTTGGAAATGCTTGCTGCAGGACTCATTCGCCCTAGCCAATCCTCTTTTAGCTCTCCAGTTTTGCTGGTAAAGAAGAAGGATGGCACTTGGCGGTTCTGTGTTGACTATCGCGCCCTTAATGCTGTGACAGTCAAGGATAAATTCCCCATTCCCACCATTGATGAACTACTCGATGAATTTCATGGTGCAACCCTTTTTTCAAAGCTGGATTTGCGATCTGGATATCATCAGTTCGCATGGACAGTGCGGATATTCATAAAACAGCATTCCGCACTCATCATGGTCACTTCGAATTTTTGGTAATGCCATTTGGGCTCTCCAATGCCCCTTCCACATTTCAAGCTACCATGAATGAGGTTTTCTCCTCTTATCTGCGCCGCTTTGTAGTCATTTTCTTTGACGATATCCTCATATACAGCTCCAACCACCACGATCACATCAGTCATTTGTCCCAAGTGCTTCAAACTCTACGTCACCACTCTTTTTATGCCAAAATGTCCAAATGTTCCTTTTCTTTGCCATCCATTCAATATCTGGGACATATAATCTCGAGCTCTAGGGTAGCTCCGGAACCATCCAAGATACAACAAGCCATTGTGGACTGGCCACAACCCAATTCCCAAACACAGGTCCGCGCATTTTTGGAACTTTCGGGGTATTATCGCCGTTTTATTAAGCATTATGCCATGGTAGTTGCTCCATTATCTGACTTATTAAGCAAGACAGGGTTTACTTGGTCACCAGCGAGAGAATTTATGGTAGACCGGGACCACCATTTTTTAGGTGGTCCCTTAGTGTAAATGAGAGGGTAAAATTGGAAAAGAAGAAAAATAGCATGGGTAAAAAGGGAAAGAAAAAATTAATGTTGTGAGAGGGAGCACCAAATCATTGAGTGGTCCTGGAGCATAATAAATATTTCCGTCACCAGCAGCCACTACAGCGTTTCAAAGTTTAAAGTCTTTACTTACTAATGCTCCTATCCTAGCTTTAACGGATTTCTCTGTTCCATTCAGTTTGGAAACGGATGCTTCGGGGATAGGCATTGGTGCGGTGCTTTTGCATAACGATCACCCCATTTCTTTCTTTAGCAAGAAATTGTCCCCCACAATGCGGAATAAGTCCACATACATGCGAGAGATGTATGCCATCTCGGCCTCAGTTGCCAAATGGCGCCAGTACTTGTTGGGCTCCCATTTTATTATTCGCACAGATCATAAGAGTCTGCACCATTTGATGTCTCAAGTGATTCAGACCCCCGAACAGTAGCTCTTTCTGGCAAAGCTACTGGGTTTTGACTTCACCATTCAATACAAGTCAGGAAAGGCCAATGTGGTTGCAGATGCCCTTTCCCGGAATACAGAGGGGCTGACAGCTCCGGCTGCCTCCCAATTGTCGGCCCTAACCGGGCCTACTTCACATTACACTGACTTATTACACACTAAATTATTACAAGATTCCTATGCTACGCAAATAATGACAGACTTACACACTACTCCTAGTTTATAACCTAATTGGAAGCTACATGACAAGCTATTGCTCTTCAAGAACCGTATCTATGTGCCGGAGGGTTCTTCTTTGATTTCCAAGCTGCTCCAGGACATGCATTCCTCTATTCAAGGAGGCCACTCCGGTGTCAATGCCACACTCCAACGCATTTCATCTTCTTTCACCTGGAAAGGTATCAGGAGGGATGTCAAAAATTTTGTCAAACACTGTGATGTGTGTCAAAAAATTAAACCCCTGAATCATGCCCCATATGGTTTGTTACAACCTATCACTCCCCCTGACTCCCTGTGGACAGATATATCTATGGATTTTGTCACTCACCTTCCACAATCCAATGGGTTTACAGCTATTTTGGTTGTGGTGGATAGGTTTTCCAAGGGAGGGCACTTTACGGCGTTACCCACCAGCTATACAGCTTCTCAGGTGGCTAAAGTCTTTTGTGAATCGGTCGGTAAGCTCCATGGGTTCCCTCGCACCATCATTTCAGACCGTGACCCCATTTTCCTTAGCTCCTTCTGGCGAATTTATTTAAGCTTCAAGGAACGACCTTGCAATGTAGCACAACATATCACCCTCAGTCAGATGGCCAAACCGAGCGCGTGAACCGTTGCTTACAGCAGTATCTCAGAGCCTTTACACACACTCACCCAAAATTATGGTCAAAGTATCTTAGTTTTGTAGAGTATCATTTCAACACTTCATTCAACCGTTCCTCGGGTTTGACACCTTTTGAGGTTACCTTTGGACGGAAACCCCCAAACTTGCTGGCTTACACACTCGGTTCTGCTTCGGTGGATGCAGTAGAGTCGGATTTGGTGACTCGAACTCATATTCTGCAAACATTGAAAGATAACTTGTTTAAATCACAGACAGCCATGAAGGCCAATGAAGACAAAAAAAGAAAGGAGAAAACTTTCACAGTCAGAGAATGGGTTTTGCTCCGTTTACAACCCTATCGGCAACTGTCGGTGGTTCGCCGTTCATCTCAAAAACTTGCTCAACGTTTCTATGGACCTTTTCAAGTTTTAGAAAAGATCGGGCCAGTCTCATACCGCCTCCAGCTTTCGGCGTCTTCAAGGATCCACAATGTGTTCCATGCAACGATGTTAAGATCCTTTCATGTTGAACACCGCCAGCCTCACCAGCCGTTACCTGAGACTGCCTCCGAGGGTCCTCCGGTGCACCATCCGTCTGTAATCATAGCCAAAGAAAGATCTGGCGTCAGGGTTATGAGGTTCCACAAGTATTGGTACAGTGGGAAGGCTTATCCCCAGACGACTGCACATGGGAAGATGAATTTAGCATCATGGAAGGGGTTAAACGACAACACATCTCAAATAAATAGGGCAGATCGAACGAAAGTTCGCATTTTTCACCTGATTTTTCGTCTTCAAGTGCTTCGCGGCGGCGAACGACGGTCTCTGCAGCTGCACATACTCCATCATCAGCTGTCTCCGATCTCGCACCGGCACCTCCAGTGGTGGAAGCTTCCACCCTCTTCCCAGCACTGGCATCAGCCACTCCATCGCTATTGAGAAATGTGACCGACGGTAATGAGACGCTCACCAAACATACAGACAAGTCTTCCACTCCACTTCTCTTTGGCGGTCCAATCTCCAGCAGCCACGTATCACTGTCTTCAGGGTGCAAAACAACTGGCACCTACTTTCCTCAAATCCCATCCGTCGCTTCATCAGCTGAAGGACCCCAATCGAACGGTCCACGTGACGATCCGTGTGTTGCCCCACTTGCGGTTTCCATTGGTCCAGCTGGCAATCCACACCCAACAGCCATCGTGGACGAGGCTGGTTCTCATGGGGGAAGGGGTGTTGTGGGCCGAAGCATGTTACAAGCCCAACCCTTAATGGAATCCAACAGGGCCCGTAGAAGTAGCAACAAGCCCAGAAGATATGAAGATTATGTATTGGGCTGAAAGATAATGTATTGGGCTGATTTCTATTTTTTGTAATTAATTACTTTTTTTTAATACCATTGCAACAGTGAGGAATATAAATGAAAACTAGAAAGAAAAGAAAACTCAGAAAATTGTTGGACAAATCTCTCTTTCTCTCTAAACTCTCTCTCTAACCTTCTCTCCTTTTCTTTCTGAATCCCTAGAACCCTACATTAAATGTTGGTAAAACTTAATTCGAAGTCAGTATGTTGTTGGGGAAAGAACCTTGATGGCCGAATGGAGAACATGAACCATTAAACTTGGAAAACTTGTTGGTAATTTTTAGGAATCGCTTGGGATGTATTTTGATTTGTGGCACTTGTATATTAGGTGCGTAAGACCCTTGAAACTTTGGATATACGCTGCTGCCCGGTAAAATACTTGTGACGTTTGAGGTAAGTGTGTGGTGACACTACCTTCTTGCTTGCTAGTTGGAGCACGAAGCTCGACCGTAGCTCTGTATTTTGGTATTATGTATATATTTGAAATCTGCTCGTCTTGAATTTCTTGTTTTATATATGCTGCAGCCTTGAGATATTAAATGTTAAATCTTGAATATTATCTAGACATACATGTGCATTCATGAAGTTTTATCTTGTATGTTGTGTGTGACACAAGACATAACATTCATGCATAAATTCCATGTTGCAATCAAAATTATTTTTGAAAACTATGCATACGTTTGAGCACGCATCATGTAGGCATTCCCTACGGTACCAGGGTCTTGGGACAGTTGGCTTCAGTCCGCATAGGTCGCAATTGGAACCTTCTTGAGGAGACACTAAGGGAACTCCACTGTGCTTGTTAGTACGTGCACCATAGTGCTATGAACGTACTCTTGGCGTTATATACGCATCTTGACTAGTTATCTTGGCAGCATATATATATATGTATATTTAAGCTTGTTTACGTTAATTATTTCGGTATCTAGCAAATGCTTTTGCATTCTGGTTTTGCCATCACTCTACTGGGATATTTTTCTCACCCCTTTGGGGCTGCTATTTTGATAAAATGGCAGGAGGACGGAAGAGCATATGAAGACTTGATTTTAAGGATATTTGCCATACGTGCTGTTGTATGTGTTATTGGTTGGACTTTGGCTGTTAATGATTTACTTGTTTGGATGACTGTACTAAGTTAAGGAGTTGAGTTATTGTTGGATTATTATTTCATTTTTGTTTAAGACTTTGATGACTCTTTAGTACTTTGGGAAAATTATGAAAAGGTTTTTGTGAAAATTAATTTCTGAACTGCTATTTGAAGGGCTATGTTTATATTGAAAACCAATTTTTGGGAGCAACTTGAACGTTGTCGTTCTGGGGCTACGGACCTCCAAATGAGGCATAATTTATATGCACGTGAAGCCCCAGAAATATACTTTAAGATTATGCAGGATTTATGTTCAAACGATATTTGTACGAATTATTAAGATTTTCGCAAGACAGCAGGTTTTCCAGAAAATAGACTGAATTCGCGAGTACCTTGCAAGTTCGGTTTCGTGGGACTATTCACCTCCGAATCGCGTATAATTTATATGTAAGCGACGGCCCGGATGTCTAGTTTCTCCGTAGCATTGAATATTTTTTTAAGTTATTGAATTCGATTTTATACAGATTTTATAAGACAACAAGGTTTTCTGAAAAGTTTAGGAAATTCAGCAAGCAGTTTATCCTTGAAATTACCTCTGTTTTATAATCAATTTCATTTCACTCTAAGGTATTTAATTAAGAATCAAATCTGAAAGTTTTAAATTGATAAGCCTTAATTTGCTCGAAATGTTATTTGATAATTTTTTTTTATTCTTTTTATTTGAGTTCTTTACCGCAGCGACTCTAATGCAATTTAGCAAACAACCCTCTTGGATGCATGCAAGAGTGGGTGTTACACTAATTGGTATCAGAGCAGTTTCGGTTCTTGGTATCTGTTTTTGAGTGAATTATTTGTTGCTTGCTTGATGACTGTGATTGACTGTAAATATTTGTGGCTTGCTGTGTGATAAATTATTTAAATTGTTAGAAATATATTAGCTTAAATAGTTAGACTATTAGAATTATTCTATGATAAGGGACAAATGCATTGTCAACCTACCCGATTTGAACTCGGGTGCCTACTTGGGATTGCTGTCATAAATAACTTGCAGTGAGTCTGATCAGTTCATTTCGTGATATTGTGAGTGCAAAATCATGGCAGGTAACCGCGGTTCTACTCGGGGAAGGCCAGACAATGCAGAAGAGGACCTTATTACTACTGTCGGTGGACTGGCCACTTTTGCCCAAAACATGAGTCAAGAGTGGCAAGAATATCGGCATCAGAACCCGAACCAGCCCCCGCTGAACGTCAATGCTGAGGAAATTGCTCGACGAAGGTTGAAGGACTTTCGCAATTTTCAGCCACCTACCTTTGAAGGTGGGGACAATGCGGAGGCTGCAGCAAGGTGGCTGCAGATGATCGAGCATATATTTGAACGTATGTGATGTCCAGAGGCGCAGAAAACTGATTATGCCTCATATCAGCTGATAGGAGAAGCTCTAACTTGGTGGACCGGTGCGAGGGCTCTGCTGCGAGCTCAAAATGTTGATCTGACTTGGGCCGTGTTCAGAAGGGTTTCCTGGACAAGTATTTTCCGAAAGCTATGAGAAGAATGAAGCATACTGAGTTGCTGTCACTAAGGCAGGACAACATGACTGTCAATGAGTACATTGCCAAATTTGCGCCGTTGATGGAATATGCCAACTTTGATCGAAACATCTATGACGAGGAATGGCAAGTGGAGAAATTTGAAAGTGGATTGCACCCGGAGATCCGGAAGCTCATGCTGACTACAGCTAATCGCACTCTGCCTGAAGTAATTAATCAGAGTCGACAGGCGGAAGGAATCATCAACGAAGCAAAGAATCTGAATAAGCAGCCAATGCAATCTCAGGGAGGAAGCAAAGTGGGCCGATTTTTCAAGAAGATTACCAGAATGGGTAGAGGCAAGGGTCCACAGTTACAAGCTCGGACTGGAAACTTCAAAAGAAATAATGCTCCTGGTCAACCATCTGCTGGATGATAGAGTTCTTATGCTTGTCCTACTTGCGGGAAGAATCACACTGGAGTTTGCCGACGTGGAAACAACTTGTTCTATGGGTGTGGACAGTCAGGACACTTTCTTTCTGATTGCCCACAGAATCCGAACCTTAATCCTACTCAGGCTCGGGTGTTCACCCTGGATGCAAACGAGGCTCAGAAGTATCCCAACCTGATTCGAGGTAATGTAATTTTGAATGGATATGCTATTTCTGTTATTTTTGATTCTGGAGCATCAGGTTCTTTTATGGCCAAGCACGTTGCTATGAGAATAGGCATCACCCCGGCTCCGTTACCCTACGTGATAAATATCAGTACTCCTACTGGAGGATCTTGTACGGCCTCAGAAATCTGTAGTGCTGGTGGTATGTGGTCATGATTATGTTGATTATACCAATTTAGACATGCATGCTAAGTGTTTGTTAAATTGTCTCATAGCATTTACCTAATGCATACTTGATGGATGTAATGGAGTGTGTGTGTGTGTGTATTAGTTCAAGGATAGTGAGATTCAATGCTTCATGATTTTGTGGAGAAAATGCATTGTATAGCATACATACCACATGTTGAGATTTTTATCTTTCACAAGTAACATGTATTTGCTTAGATGCATTGGGTGGAAATAACTTAAATACCAAATGCCACAACCACATGATAATTGATGTTATTTTTATCTTTCAAGTTTGGATATGGACTGATTGAATATTACACTAGCAGGAATTGTTACAAGATGGTTTGACCTGTAATCAGCATGAGATAAATTTGGGAAATTAGTTGTTGAGTGTCTGATATGCTGAAATTTTTATGGCATGTTGCTAACTGATGCACATAAATGGATTCTATTATGTTGGAACTTTTCTGAGTGCAGGGTAAGCAAGTAAAAAAATCCACAAAGGGGACTGGCCAAGGTGGAAAAAGGGGTGAAAGTAGTGTTGCTGGCACAAAGTGGCCCAGGACCTCTTCCACATCTTCTGTGTTTGATAGTACTAGGTTCTTATCACCTGAGGCTCAAGACCGGTACTATCGATGGTTTGACTCTAAGAAAATCATTTCAGAGAGGCAAATCAGTGCTTTCCTGGATACTGATTGCCCAATAAGGACAACAGCTGAGAGAAGAAGATGGAACAAGCTGGTAAGATTTGCTGCTCCTAGTTCCAGCATAATTCTAAAAGAATTTTGTGCTAATGCTGATTTGGAGACTGTGGATACAACTCGGAGGAGATGGGTGCGTGGGCACGAAATCTCTTTCTCTTCTGCAACAATAGAGAGATTTCTTGGCACCACACACCACTGTAACAAGGATTGCTATTTTGCTCAGACATTCAACAGAATGCAACCTGCTGCTGAAACAGGACTCTATTGGGAGGATATGCCAGATATTGCTGAAAGAATAAGAAGTGCAATCACTCACCATCATACCACATGGAAACCAAAGAGTGGACGTCCGGGGGTACCTGAGAAATTGGAAAGGGTGGATCTAAATCCTGAAGCAATGTTTTGGCACACCTTTATAAACTCCACTATCATTGCATCTACAAACATGAGTGATGTAAATGTTGAAAGAGCAGTGCTACTATATACCCTTATGGGTGAGGAAAATTTGAATATTACTGCTCTTTTGTCTGAAAGAATTGTCTATATCATCACCTAGAAGAAAGCCGAGATCCATCTAGCTCACAGTTCCTTGATTCAGCAGCTTTTCTTGGAAGCTGGAGTGGAAATTTATGATGATGAGCCCAGTGATGTCAAGGTGAAAAAGGAGCTTACACAAGCAAATTTCAATGCTATGAGGGCAGAGTCCAGTCGTCACGCCATCTGGAAGGCGTCTTGTGCCGCAGGTGAAGCACACCCAGTACCACCACCAGCACCTTCTGCAGAATTGGTCCTACTTGAGAGATTGGACCGTCAGATGCAAGAGGTGACGATTGAGCATAGGCTTATCAGGGGCATGATAGAGAGATTATGTAGTGATCGTGGGATCGACACTACTAGTTTCAGATCACAGCCTCCACTTTCTTCACCCCCAGCTCAGGATGACAATGCTGCCATGGAGGATTACTGATGATCCTCTTTACTTCAGCATCATAAACATTTTTTCTAGTTCTTTTATTTTTTTGTTTAAAGTATTTGTAGACAGATTTGTGGATAATTGTTCCCTTTTATGCGGTACTTTCTGATAAATATCTATTTTTGTTGATTAATAAGTGTGTGAGTGTTCCATTTGGCAGAATGAGCTTCTTTGACTAGTATAGTCTGTTGCTGAGGACAACAATATTCTAAATCTGGGAATTAGGGTCGCATGCTGTATATGCGAGAGCTGCTAAATGTGGAACACAACAGAAAGGAAACAGAGAATTTAATTGGAAAAAGGGAGAATTTTAAACTTTTGCTATTATTATTTAGTCTTTTATTTTCTATTTATTTCTTTTATTTGCATGTTGAAAAAAAAAAAAAACTTGAATTTCAGAGCAAGCAATCTCAGGTTTGACATATTTGCTTAGTCTTATTGTGGTATGAGTCATCAAAAGCATGATATCTGTGAAATATTCATTTGTTTATATAATCTTGGAATGATGCCTGATTGTCTGTATAGCTGCTATGTGGTGAATTTTTCTAAATAATGCTTGATGTGAATTCTGGAAGTTAGATCCTAGTTTGAAAAACAGCTGCGAAGATTGAGTTTAAAACAGAAAAAAATTATTCAAAGAGACCTCATTGTAGTAGTTTTTTTGAATTTGAATTGTTTCTCTAGCTTGCATGTATGACTGATATGATAAAGGCAATTTTCTTGTTAAGCTTACAGCCAAATAACCTACCTGGGAAATCATCCTTTGTTAAACCCTTTTTGATCCTAAGACCAATTTTTTCAAACACCTTGTGAAAGTTGCTTAACCGTGTCTCATTGACACACTTGGAGAGATTGAATTGCTGATTCCAAAGACTAAAATCAAAATCTTTCTCAGAAAAGAAAAAGTTAAGTAAAGGAAAAGAGAATGGTCTGAGAAGTTAAAAAATATAGCTCAGAAGAGAAAAGAAAAACAAAAAGATGAAAAGGTAGTGAAAAGGGGAAAAAGGATCAAAAATGTCAGAATGGCAGAATTGAAGAGCTGAGAAGAAAGTAATGTCAAAGATCTTAGAAATTCAGTCTCTCCAAATTCATCAGCCTCTAACCAAAGATTCCAACCCTCAAACCAGGCCAAGTTTTAACCTATTAAAGACCTTTTGATCAGTCTATGCATGTCAAATGGATTCCTTATTTTTAGGAATTTGAGAATATGTTCAAAATCATGGATTACTGCTACACTGATGGAATGAGTGCAGAACCCTCAAAAACTGAGTGATGAGAATATATGTATCTAGTGAGGAACGTTCAAGCTAGGATTCAAATTCTTGATACAACTGAAGAGTATTATTGTGAATTTTTACCTGGGAGTTATACATGCATAGCAGTTTAATTTCTTAAGATGTATATGTTCAGATGTCTCTTTGCAGAATTAATCTTACTTTTCTTTTGATTCATTACATTGTTGGGGACAGCAACGTTCAAATCTGGGAATTGTTTGATCTGCCTTCAGCACATAAGTAAATTCAAGCCAAAAAGAGAAAAATAATGAACTATTCCTCATTAAAAGGAAACATTTCTTGTTGTATTTCTTAAATTCCAATTTCAAGAGTGTTCAACTGATTTTATGCTCATTTTGCAGGAAAAGCAGACATATCTGGAAGAAAAATGAGGATTGGCCAAAGTGAAGACCCACGCTTACAGCGTGGGATTGACGCTGATGGCGTGGGAATCCAGAAAGACCCACGCTCACAGTGTGGGATTGACGCTGATAGTGTGGGAATCCAGAAGGATCCACGCTCATGGCGTAGGGGACCAGAAGCATCCACGCTCATGGCGTGAGATTGACGCTGATAACGTGGAAAGTCAGAAGCATCCACGCTCATAGCGTGGAACTGACGCTGATAGCGTCAGTTGCGTAAGCCACAGCCATGCTTTCAAGGGGCAAAATTGGAAAAGAGGAAATGTTTATTTTTATAAATAGGAGGATTACTTTTCTAAATGGGGATATACTTTTCTGACCTAGAGAAGAGCCGTCGCGGCGGGGAAGGAGCTGTTCTTCGTTCTTCGTTCATCATTCTGTAATTTACACTTTCTTGTTGAATTTTATTTGAGATCAGCCATGACTATGGTTGGCTAGATCTTTTTATTGTGGTAAGGGTCACAACCCTGAATGTGAACCCCTTGTAGTTTAGATCTGATTTATATATGTTTATCTTTTTGCATCTATTTTCCTTCGTTCTTCATCTCGTTGTTCTTTTATATCTGATCATTCTAACAGATCACTAGGGTTAGGATTCACAATAGGAATATTGGAATCCTAATTCCTGATAAGGAGGAAAATAGCTGTTTATGTATGCACTAGGGATAGGCTACATGAACCGCAAATGTGAAAGATTCACCGATTTGTATGTTTAACCCGGAAAGGAATCTCTAAGGAATTAGGGTTCTAATAAAGGTTAATAAGGTTAAGATCACTAAGGAATTAGGGCTTAACCGATCAAATAAAAGATGGTGAATCGTTTGATCAATGAGTAATTCATATGTAAATTTACATTCAGATTACAAGGTGGGGATCAAACAGGTGTTTGTACTCTTACTGCAATTTTTTCAAAATTGTTTTTCAAACCCTAATTTTATGCGATTTGTTCATCCGTTTTAAGAAAACCCTAAAAATACGCAATTTACTTTTTAATTTACTTTTTGTTTTTAAACCAACAACAACTGCTACCTCTTTTGATCCGTTCAACTTAAGGGGACTGGTTATTGTAGTACTTTGTCTACAATCCCTGTGGAGACGATACTTACTTATCACTTTTATTACTTGGAACGATCGTTATACTTGCCGAGTTCGCAACACTAACAATTGAAATTTCCCAAGGTTCACAATACAAGCAGAATCGGTTTTTAAGGCTATCCCCTAAGGAATTCTATTTCTTTCTCTAACATCACCCTACTACTATCACTTAGTCATGGTTAATTAAAAATAGCATGCTGTCTTCGTACTCTTTAACACATGCCAAGACTACTAAATTTTCTAATCAAAGGGGCAGTCCAACAAGAATCAAAGAAGCTATTTTTCTAAGTTCACAAAACATTATTTTCGGCTTGCAAGTCCAAATTTCAGGGCTGTTCGAATTGGTCAGTGTACAGCCCGTGTTAACCCGGATTGTTAACATACTATCGTATTAAGCAATGCTTAATTAAAATGCAGAATAACTTTTTCTTTAATTCAATTATGATGTCATTATTAACCTTAGCCAACTTGATTACTTAATCAATTTCATAAAATACTGCCTGTATGTAAATTGCAAGACAACTAACTGAATACCTCATATATAAATATAATGTGAGTATCTAAAGTCACGGATCTACAACACGTAGTCCGGACAATATCCTGATACATTAAACAACTATTGTCTGAAAACTTAAAGACAAGACAATATGGCATGGACAATCCCCATGCTCACCAAATAAGGCGACAATGCCCAATATCAGTCTCAACATAATAATAGCGGAAAACATAAACATCAGTCAACATCCAGCATCCAACATGTCAGCATATCACAGTAATATCTAACTCAGCTCTGGCCTCCTGCCACCTGAGCCCTCAACATTACCTGAACCTGAAATAAGCGTCCCCAAACGTGGGGTGAGATCTCTAAACAAGAAATCTCAGTAAGGCAAGGGGTCCTCAAGGATCTTCCTCCCCAAGCTCACTTAAATGTGCAATATAAGTTCAAAAGCAATATTTCCAATATTAGTTCCAAAACTATGCAGAGCAACAGATGTTCGTGCCATGTGTGTTTATACTATCTACTGGCCAGAGAAATGTAGGAATACGTCTAAACCCACATGAGTACAAGGAACACCGCTTGCACCTCACCCACAGCCTCACCTTATCGTATGTACTACATACTCAGGCTTACCGTAAAAGTGGACACCACATGCATATCATAAAGGCACATTGCATATAACAGCTCAACAACATTTCCAAATATCAAAAGCATGTAACACAGCATGCATAAACCACATCCCCATGGGACATGGTGGAACCACAACATGGCTAAACCGAGGACACGAAAGCTTACCTTGCAAGCTAGCTATCCAAGCCAAGAGTCCAACCACTCTCATGTCCAAACACAGCAGTATCATAATCTGTTATGGACCAATAATATATCATTAATTATGCATTGCAAGCATACAACTTAAAGACTACGCCTTTCTTTTACGCTTTACGTCTTAAGGCTTCCAACAAAGCCATAAGCCCTTAATCATGTGATTTTGACTTAGTTCATTAATTACAGAAGTCCAACTTCCTTAATCTAGGGTCCACAAACCCCCAATAGCCTACTGTTCACACAACACAACTACTGTTCTTCGAAATCCCAGAATATCCGGATATTACAAGGGCATATCCGGATATGCAATATCCGGATATCACACTGACCATATCCGGATATACCATATCCGGATATCCAGATCCAATATCCAGATATGGTATCCGGATATCGATATCTGGATATCTGTTCGACAAATATCCGAATATCTCACGACAGAATGCAGTTTCTGCATTTCGTGAATATCCAGTCCAAAGGGTCCAACTTTAACCGATTATAGACACTTAAACATGCATTTCTAGGTGTGTTTAACCTTCCCCACCCTTAAGTTATCAACTTAGCTCAATACATGCATCAAGGTCTCATTTTTAAACATTTAAACACATGATCATGGTTGGTAACACTTACCAAAGTTCAAAACTCAGCAAGAAGGGCCTTGGAGCTCACCAAACAGCTCCCAAAACTCAGCCTTAACAAGGTACACGAAAATAGCACCACAAGATTGGTTCTTTCCCCACAAAGGTCACCACTTGGACCTCAAAATGCCATGATCATGACTCACCACACTTAACTCTTCAAGCCAGCCCTCAAAACTCAACCCACAGTGGCTGAGTGTGCAGCAAATGTAGCCTCACACTCTCACAACCCACCCAACCAAGTGTTTGCAAGAAGAAAGTGTGAAGAACTCAAGGAAAAGAGGTGACTTGAAGGTTTTTCCCCAAGCAAAGAGACAAGGGAGAAGGGTGGCAGAAAAGGAGGCACAAGCTGCAGCCAAAACTCACGTAGAGTGAAAGGAGACCTAGGGTTTTGTACCATAATAGGTGCATATATAGCCAAATTCACTTAAACGCGCAGTATTAGCCTTAATAGCTACGCAAAAGATCTTGATCCCTAACTTTGGAATCTAGACCTACTCATTTTTCTAAGATTTGTCATATTTTTATTTTATTTTTCGGAGCACGTTTCCGGTACGCGCTTTTCCATAGCCAGTATCAGTTCTGGCATCAGATCACATTATTTTGACTTGAAACTTGTTTTACAAGTCCTACATAATATTCTAGTAATGATCATGCACTCGTTATAATTTTCCGGGATACTTTTCCGGCACGCATTTATACCGGGTAGCAGAACCGGTATCTGCACTTTTCTTCTGAAAAGCGACTTTCAGCATTCTTACCCACTAATTATAATTATTAAAGCCTCATAATAATTATTAGGGTCAATTATGGAATTATTTCCTAATTATCATAATTAATTCATTAATTACCTTAATTAACGGTGCGGGTTCTTACAGGCAGGGTCTAAGGAATAAATAAAAATAGCAACATGAAACATCCTCCTACCCAAGCATGTGAGGCCGAAAGGTGAGAGCAAAGGGGTAGGATTGACAAGGCTATTCCCCTAGGATAAACATATAATCGAATGAGACAAAGAGCAACTTGAGGACCGAGTTCTTACCTTCCTTCAGACATCCAAAATTAATCAGAACCACACTCTCCAATGTCCCAAGAAGTCACATCCCGTTGCATGCAATGGGTGGGGAGCCTCAATCAAAACAGAGCCATGTTCAAGAAAAGTGGGAAAGATTAATCAGAAACCAGTCCAATTAAGGAGGAACAAGAAGGCCACGAAAATTTTATCTCACCTCCTCAAAGCTGATCCTCGGCCAAACAAGGGAAAGAAGGAGATGAGTGTGCTTGGGGAGCTTTGGTTATCCTTCTATGCGCACATGGTTAGAGAGAAAGGATGAACGGAAGAAATTGCAAAAGTCATACTTTGTGTTCCTCTCCAAGTGCCTTCGGTTTTGAGGAGCAAAGAGGCTGAGCTGGTCATGGAATGGGAGTAACAAGCATACAACTTAGGGTTCCATAACTATTGCGTGGAAAGATGATGATGCTGCCTTTAATTCTGTAAGTAATATGAGAAGGCAAGAAGGGAATGCAGATTTGTGTTGTGGTGCTTCTTTTGGTTTCACGGCTTTTAGAGGAAAAGGGAGTGAAAGATGGAAGTTGGGTTTTGATTCTAAGTTGACAAGGAAGTATTCACTCTGATTTCTTTAATTCACTTATTTGTTGCAAGATTTCCAATGTAAGACTCTTCCCTTTGTTGAGCGTACAAAGAGCGGGGCAAAATGGATAGGATAAATGGGGTTGCTATTGACCCATAAGCTTACATGCCATTGACCAATGGAATTACATGCAAGGGGATTACTTTCATTTAATTGGCTACATGGGGTGGCAAATCTAGTATTACTTAGGACACTAACACAAGTAACTAAAATCTTCCTTTCCTTTACTTCTATATTCAGCGCATAACAAGACTAAGTGTCTAGTATTATTTTCAACTAATAAAACATATACATGCAGATTTTGGTTTTGAGATAAACTAAGGATTATGAGTGGAGGTATAATGGGCTGACTTAACCTCAATTTACAAGCTTGGGCGGTGGCCCATGAAGGAAATTAGATCCCATAATTTATCTAAGCCATATAATTCCATGTAGCTATAAGTTGTGACTAGAGTTTTCATAAGGAGTGCTTAAAAGTATTCCTATCCTACACTTACTTAAACTTTTAATTCATGACGTGCATTCACCTCCACCACGATATTTTAAATAATTTCCTAATGAGTCACTCATCTCATGTAATATATACATATTAATTATATATAGATATTAATGTATGTAATTTCATATACCTACTAGTTAATAATTAGAGTTCCTACCTATATGGTAATTAAATGTAGTCCTTTCCCTTTTTAACTAGTGTCTTAACTCTTTTAAAATATGCACATATACTCACTTATATTATCAACATAAAATAATTTTCCTTCTTAAATCATTTCCACTCTATACATAAATTTAATTCAAATTTCAAGCATGCTTCACATTCTAAATTATAATTTATAGAAGTTCCTAATTATGCGGGATGTTACAACCGTAAAAAGTTCCGATCGAGGTTTGAGATCTAGGTTTTGAATACAAGTTATAAATGACATATAGGACTAGGAAATATGATTTCTGATGAAATTTGACAAAAATTAGTAAGTTTGGGGAAGCGTGCCTACGGCGCGCGTAACAGCTTAAAATAGCATTTTCTCCGAATGACCGGAAAACTCAGGATTCATCTGATCAAGGGTAATTAAAGGACAATGTTTAATGTTAAAAATTAGAGTTTCTAAATAGGTTGTGAATTTATGGACGTTTAGTGGAATCGGAGAGAAATTCAAATTAGTTTGAAATTGCGTGAGGTGGCGGTGGGGCCCACCTCACTTGAGTGAACTTAGCCACATGGACCAACACTATTCATCATCATCTAAAACATCTTTTCTAATTTCGTGCTCCCTTCCCCCTCCATGACCATTTGAGTTTCAAATTTCTTTCCTTGCTAACTTCATCGATTCTTAACCGAATGAAACGATTCTTGTCTTGAAATTCGATGGAAATCATCACCCGAACTAGTTCCACCGATTAGTTTCCTAAGGGATTTGACCACTTGAAATTATTATGCTAGTGAAGTGTTAATTGAGGTATATTAAAATAGGGGAATTAAGTCCATAAGGAGGTAGTGTTGATTAAACATAGGCGAGATGAATTAACTATGTATTCTGTGTATAGGGGAGAAGCTGAGAGAATCGCCATGAATGGCATAAGATAAATGGACAATGAAGGAACTATTGTAGTTAGTGAACGTCGATTCAAATTGAAAGACTTGTCAATGATAAAATGAATAGGATGGTTGAATGGTATAATCATATGTAGGAACTACTAATAGTAGTGTGCTTGTGAAATCATTTGGTATATATATACTACTAATAGTAGTGTGCTTGTGAAATCATTTGGTATTTGATATGGATTGATAGACAAAGTGGAGGCATTTTCAATGTAATGAATATTCTACAACCACCAAGGGTAGATGTGAGTAGGAAAATTGATGGGTTGCTCTACAATATTGGGTATAGGTTTATGTGAGCCGTAGCAGGAAATGGATTAGAACGGTGACAGGATTTTGTGGGTTATTATTGTACAACAATAAGGTGAGATGGTATGATTAGTGAATGAGCTAATGTACAAATTAATGTGAAATCATGTGATTAGTGTATGAACTAAGTTACAATAGAGTGTGAAACTAAGTGTTTAGCAAAAGAATTAATGTGTAAAATGTGTAGAGTGTGAAATTATGTGGTTAGCGAAAGAGCTAATGTGCAATGTAAAAATGAAAATGATGAGATTAGCTAATAAGCTGTGGTGTAAGTGTCAGTGCAAGGACTGACGTGTAAGTGTTAGTGCAAGGACTGACGTGTAATTATCAGTGCAAGGGCTGATGTAAAACTCTAAGTGCAAGGGCTAAGGAATAATTACTAGTGCAAGAACTGAGGTCAAATGAGTTCTCTGTGATAGGACAGATGTGTTTAGAAAATCCCTGGGTGAGGGAAATTATATTTGGGAGATATGATACAGTATATTAAGAGAGGAAGATCTGTACAGAACTTTGAGAAAAATTTTGGACTCATGGAATAGAGATTATGTTATGAACCATGTCAGGTGACTAGTCAAAGTACAAGAGTAAACAATCTTTGAGAAGAATAATCAAGGAAGAAATAATGCACTATACGTATATGTGATATGGTTATTATACTACTACTATGATTATGAGGGTAGCCCCATGTGGATATACAAAACACTTTTGCCGTTATATACGGATATGGTACAGACATCAAATGGACTGGGTCCATGTGTGATCTGGTGTGTACTGGGTACACGTTGGCTGTTATATATAGATATGTTCTAAATATAAATTCCTTTGTATACTGGGTGCATGTTATACGACTTGATAGTATGGATATCTCTGTGCGGCTTATGTGCCCAGACTGTATGGCTATTCTCCGTGTGGATTATGTTCCCGGAGACTATTATTATCTTATATGAGTAATATGAGACGAGGAAGTATTCCGCATTGATGTGATTGCTAGTATAGTTGAGATGTTTATATAAATGCACAAATAAGAAACATTTGGGGATGCTCCTAGCAAAGGGGCAGCTGGTGGTAGGTTACCATTACTGCATGGATCATAAGGGTAGATTCTCTGATCGGTGGGTCATTTACATCTGGGGCCCTTAGGACAACAAGAGCTCGAGGGGTTTAACCTGAGGATGTTTTTACCCACTGTATTGGGAGGATTGTGTCGTGTAAAAAACACAAAATGAGATATCGGGTAACTTTAAGTCAACAGTAATATATTAAATGGAATATAATATGTGAGACGTCATGAGAAGGTATTTTGATGTATGAGTTTCGAGCACTAGGGGATGAGTGTATGTATGTGTACTCCAAGTGTGGTGACATGAATTTTGGGTTCCAAGGAAAGTATAAAGTTTATTGGGGATTCTTGCCCTATGATAAAGAATAGCAACTGGTTAATACTGATGAATTGCGTGAATGTATGTTAGAAGAAACTAATGAGGAAGAAGTATGGCTTTAAGATGGTGGCCGGATGGCCTTTCGTAAGAAGTTAAGTTGTGATGGAGTCAAGTGATGATGACTGATAATGACCGGTAACTTAAATTATGTGGACTAAAGAAATGTTGATAGCTCGATGGAGGGACTTGGAGTACGGTATGTGGTACGTGCTTGGTGAAAGAGATATATCATTTGGGGATACACGGTATTGATAAAATTTCAGAGAATTGTTTAAGGATGAAATTAATTCCATTTGATAGAACGATTATGTTTGGAAATGGCCAATGGGAGGAGACTTTTATGGGAGGGTTATGATATAGTGTTTTGAGTTAGACATCCATGATTAAATGTCGATGATTACGAAACTGAGGTACAAATAAGTGGAACATATGCTTAAATTACAACATTGGCATTGAGTGAAAAGTTAGAAATGGTTAGTTAGTGAAAATATTAGGGATGATGTAAGAACCTGCACCGTTAATTAAGGAGATTAATTAATTAAATGCAATAATTAGGAAATAATTCCATAATTAACTCTAATAATTATTATGAGGCTTTAATAATTATAGTAAGTGAGTAATAATGCTGAAAGTCGCTTTTCGGGCGAAAAGCGCAGATACTAGTTCTGCTACCCGGAATAAATGTGTACCGGTGAAATATCCCGGAAAATTATAATAAGTGTATGATAATTACTAGAATAATATGTAGAACTTGTAAAACAAGTTTCAAGTCAAAATAATGAGAACTGGTGCCAGAACTGATACTGGTTATGGAAAAGCGCGTACCGGAAAGTTGCTCCGAAAAATAAAATAAAAATATGAGAAATCTTAGAAAAATGAGTAGGTTAAGATTCCAAAGTTTGGGATTAAAATACTAAGCGTAGCTATTAAGGCTAATACTGCACGTTTATGGGTTAAGTGACTACATATACTAAAGTATGGCACAAAACCCTAGGCCATACACTACCCTACGTGACTCTTGAGGGGCTGGTCAGCTGGTGCTTAGTGCTTGTGTCTTCCTCCACCATTCTTGAGCAAGTTATCACCTTTGATGCAAGTTTCTTCATCTAAACACTTGTGCATTGTTTGAGTGATCCTTGTGAGGGTGGGAGGGTGCTTCTTTTGCTATTTTTGGCCTCTGTGTGTTTGGGTTAAGGGCTGAGTGTGAAGTTTGGGTTGAGAGCCATCTTGTTCTTGGCTTGTGAAGCTTCTAGAAGCTTCCTTTGTGAAGAAAGGAACCTCCTTGAAGTGTATTTTCGTGGCCCTTTGGTTGCTGCTCTGTGGAGTGGCATTGGAGGCTCCATATCACTACCATTTTCTGTTCTTGAGCTAGGGGTGAGTGGCCTATCCTTGATCATGTAATTTTAATGGGTTAAAGGTGGTATCTTGGTATGTTAATGGGTTAAACAAGTAACCAACCATAACATGAACCTAAAAATGAGTACAGATGCATGCTTTAACGTATTTTAGTGTTAAAAGTTGGACCTTTGGTGGATATCTTCACGAAATGCAGAAACTGCATTCTATCATGAAATATCCGGATATGTAATCGAGAAATATCTGGATATTGATATCCGGATGTGGTATCCGGATATTGATATCCGGATATGGGTTCTGGATATCCGGATATTGATATCCGGATATGGCCAGTGAGATATCCGGATATTGATATCCGGATATACCCCCGACATATATCCGGATATTCTGGGATTTCAATGAACAATGAGGTACTGTTCATACAGAATCAATTTATGGGTTTGTGGACCCTAATGTAATGAAGTGGTACTTCTGTAATAACTTAACTAAGTCAGAATCAAATGATTAAGGGCTTATAGCTTTGTGTGAAGCCTTAAGACATAAATCGTAAAAGGGAAACATAGTCTTTATGTTTATGCTTTTGAGCTTTGAGTATTGATATGCTTGGTGGTCCTAAATCAGATTGTAATCTGTTGTGTGTTGGACTAGAGTTGTGTGGACTCTTGGTATAGGATTGTGAGCTTGCAAGGTAAGCTTTTGTGTCCTCGGTTTAGCCATGTTGTGGTTCCACCATGTCCCATGGGGGTATGGTTATATGCATGCTGTGTTACATGCTTTTGATATTTGGAAATGTTGTTGAGCTATTATGTGCAATGTGCCTTTATGATATGCATGTGATGTCCACCTATACGGTAAGCCTGAGTATGTGGTACATACAATATGTGAGGCTGTGGGTGAGGTGCAAGCAGTGTTCCTTGTACTACTATGTGGGTAATAGACGTATTCCTACATTTCTCTGGCCAGTAGAATAGTGATAACACACATGGCATGAATATTTGTTGCACTGCATACTTTTGGAACTTATATTGAAATTACTGTTTTTGGAACTTATATTGCACATGTAAGTGAGCTTGGGGTGGAAGATCCTTGAGGACTCCTTGTCTTACTGAGATTTCTTGTTTAGAGATCTCACCCCACGTTTGGGGACGCTTATTTCAGGTTCAGGTAACCCTAGGGTTGAGACTTCGAGTGGCAGGAGGCCAGAGTTGAGTTAGATATTGTTGTATGTGCTGACATGCTGGATGCTGGTTTTTGTTTATTGTTTTATGCTTTTAGCTTCAGATAGTACTATGTTGTTTGCTGTTGAGACTGTTGTTGGGCATTTATGGCCTTATTTGGTGAGCATGGGGATTGTCCATGCCACATGAGTTTTACTTTATGTTTTCAGACTTCAGTTGTAATAATGTATCAGGATATTGTCCGGACTACGTGTTGTAGATCCGTGATTTTAGATATTCACTTTATATTTATATATGAGGTATTCAGTTCGCTGTCTTGCAATTTACATACAGGCGATGTTTTATGTAAAAGAATTAAGTAATTCAACTTGGTAATGATAATGACATCATAATTGAAAAGAAAAAGATATTCCGCAAAATTTAATTAAGCGTGGCTTAATGCGATAGTATGTTAACAAACCGGGTTAACACGGGGTGTTACATTT
>JAVKPL010008410.1:0-11187 GCA_032173675.1 Gastrolobium villosum | reverse complement strand
CGGTTCAACTCGGGGAAGGTCGATGAGAAAGGATCTTATCACTCATTGGGGGACTGGCCAAACTTATTCAGAATATGAGCCAAGAATGGCGCGACCATAGGCAACAGAATCAGAACCAACCCCCGCTGCATGAAAATGCCGAAAGAAATAGCCCGTCGGAGGTCGAAGGACTTCCGCAACTTCCAACCACCTACCTTGAGGGTGAATACAACCCCGAGGCTGCAGCGAAGTGGCTGCAGATGATCGAGCACATTTTCGAACGCATGGCATGCCCGGAAGCGCAGAAGACTGATTACGCGTCGTACCAGCTGATGGGAGAAGCTTTAACATGGTGGACTGGTGCGAGGGCTCTGCTGAGAGCTCAGGATGTTGAACTAACATGGGCCGTGTTCAGACAAGTATTTTTGGATAAGTATTTCCTAAAGCGATGAGAAGAATGAAGCACGCTGAGCTACTGTCACTCAGGCAGGATAACATGTCGGTTAATGAGTACATTGCCAAATTCGGGCAGCTGATCGAATACGCCAGCTTTGACCGGAACATTTATGATGAGGAATGGCAGGTAGAGAAGTTCAAAAGCGGATTACATCCGGAAATCCGTAAGCTCATTTTGACGACGGCTAATCGTACACTTCCGGAACTCATTAATCAGAGTCGTCAGGCCGAAGGAATCATCAATGAGGCCAAAAATTTGAACAAGCAACCAGCACAATTTCACGGAGGAAACCGAGCAGGCAGATTCTTCAGGACGGCACCTGGTAGGGGTCGAGGCAGAGGTCCGCAGTTGCAGGCGCGGCCCGGAAATTTTAAGAGAAGCAATACTGTTGGTCAATCGTCAACTGGACGACAGGGTGCGACTGTTTGTGCTACGTGTGGGAAGAACCACTTTGGAGTTTGTCGCAAGAACAACAATGCATGTTTTAGATGTGGCCAGCAAGGACACTTTGCTTACAAATGCCCCCAGAACGCTAATCCACAGCCTACGCAAGCACGGGTGTTCGCACTGGATGCGAAAGATGGTAATTTTCAACCTTTCTCTCTCATTTCTTTGTTGCAAGTTAGAAAAGAGCTCCGCAAGGGAGCAGCGGGGTATCTTTTGTCAATCGAGGCTGAGACCTCGGTTGACACTCAAATTCAGAATGTACCTGTAGTTAGAGAATTCGAGGAGGTATTCCCGGATGAAATACCTCGATTGCCTCCTCATAGGGAAATAGAATTTTCCATCGAACTTGTTCCTGGAGTTGGACCAATCTCCATTGCTCCGTATCGCATGGCGCCTTTGGAACTTCGCGAGTTGAAGAAGCAGATAGAAGAGCTTTTGGCAAAGGAATTCATAAGACCGAGTGCCTCTCCATGGGGTGCTCCAGCCATCTTGATTAAGAAGAAGGACAGGAGTTTACGTCTGTGTGTAGATTACCGACAGCTGAACAAAGTCACGGTGAAGAATAAGTATCCGCTACCGAGGATCGACGATTTGATGGACCAGCTGAGAGGAGCCAGAGTCTTTTCCAAGATAGATTTACGATCGGGATACCATCAGATCCGGGTCAAACCGGAGGATATTCCGAAAATAGCTTTTAGGACTCGTTATGGGCACTACGAATATCAGGTGATCCCATTCGGACTCACAAATGCTCCAGCGGTATTCATGGACTACATGAACCGCATCTTCCGCCCGTTCCTTGATCAGTTTGTTATTGTGTTTATCGACGACATTCTGATTTACTCTGCTAATGAAGAGCTGCATGCGGAACATCTGAGGATTGTCTTGCAAATCTTGAAAGAGAAGCAGTTGTACGCGAAGTGGTCGAAGTGCGGGTTTTGGCTTAAAGAGGTCCAGTTTCAGGGCCATATCATTTCAACATAAGGTATTGCGGTGGACCCCAGCAAGGTTGAAGCTGTTATGAAATGGGAACGACCCAAGACTGTCACTGAAGTAAGGAGTTTCTTAGGTCTTGCTGGATATTATCGAAGGTTCATCCAGAATTTCTCTCAGATAGTGCAACCTCTTACCCGTCATAAGCCGTTTGAGTGGATCGAAGCTTGTGAAGAATGTTTCATGGAACTGAAGAGCAGGTTGACAAGTGCTCCCGTACTCACGATTCCGGATCCTACCCGAAAGTTCGAAGTATACTGCGATGCGTCGCTGAAAGGACTTGGATGCGTGTTGATGCAAGATCGTATGGCGGTAGCTTATGCGTCCCGACAACTAAAGCCTCACGAAGAAAATTATCCTACGCACGATTTGGAGTTAGCAGCCATAGTGTTCGCACTTAAAATCTGGAGGCACCACTTGTATGGTTCGCAGTTTGACGTGTTCAGCGATCATAAGAGTTTGAAGTATTTGTTCGACCAGAAGGAGCTGAATATGCGGCAACGACGGTGGATGGAATTTCTGAAGGACTATGATTTTGAACTTAAATACCACCCAGGAAAGGCAAACGTGGTAGCTGACGCCCTGAGCAGGAAGACACTGCACACTGCAACTCTGATGATGGAAGAATTGAAATTGTTTGAGGCCTTTCGAGATTTGAATTTATCTGTAGAAGAGAGAGGGCATAGCATAAGATTGGGAAGTATAAAGGTGGAGAATGAATTGATAAGTAGAATTAAGGAGGCTCAGAAAGATGAAGAGTTAGTCAGCGAATTGGTTGGCAACCAAGATGTTGTAAAGGATGAGAATGATACTTGGAGATTCCAAGGCCGGTTAGTTGTGCCGAATGAAGAGTTGAAGCAAGAAGTTTTGCAGGAGGCTCATAAGGGCAAGTATGCAGTTCATCCTGGATCCACGAAGATGTACCATGATTTGAAGACCTCGTTTTGGTGGCCGGGTATGAAGCGTGATATTGCTGAGTATGTATCTCGATGCTTAACTTGTCAGAAGGTGAAGTACGAACATCAGAAACCATCGGGACTCCTTCAACCTTTGGAGATTCCCGAATGGAAGTGGGACAGTATTGCGATGGATTTTGTAGTTGGACTTCCTCGGACGCGAGAAGGATATGATTCTATCTGGGTGATTGTTGATCGATTAACGAAGTCAGCTCATTTATTGCGTGTCAGAACCACATATAATACAGAGAGGCTTGCCAGAATTTATCTGCAGGAGATTGTGAAGCTGCACGGAGTTCCTACGAGTATTGTCAGTGATCGAGATCCCAAGTTTACCTCTAAGTTCTGGGAATCTTTTCAAAGAGCATTAGGGACCCACTTGAGATTGAGTACTGCTTACCATCCGCAGACCGATGGACAGACGGAACGCACTATTCAAGCGTTAGAGGACATGTTACGAGCATGTGTCCTAGAGTTAGGAGGCAGCTGGGATAATTATCTTTCTTTGATTGAGTTTGCTTACAACAACAGTTACCACTCCAGTATTCAGATGGCACCGTACGAAGCTTTGTATGGGAGAAAATGCAGATCCCCTTTATGCTGGACTGAAGTAGGTGAGCGAAGTATGTTAGGACCTGATCTAATTCAAGAAACATCCGAACAGGTAAAGAAGATTCGGGAAAATATGCAGAGGGCTCAGGCCAGACAGAAGAGTTATTACGACAAGCGTCATAAGCCCCTATCTTTCGAAGTCGGAGACCATGTATTTTTGAGAATCACACCTACCTCAGGACTCGGAAGGAGAATGGGAGTAAAGAAGTTAAGTCCACGGTACTTAGGACCGTATCTGATCATGGACCGGATTGGAGAGTCTGCATACCGGTTGGCTTTACCACCCAATCTGTCAGGAATTCACAATGTATTTCATGTGTCGCAGCTACGGAGATATCTCTCCGATCCATCTCACGTATTGCAGCCGGAAGAAGTGGAATTAAAGGAAAATCTGACGTACGTGTGTAGAATTCGGATTTATGGTTTAGGTTTGATGGCTTGCGAATTGTTGATCCTTATCCTTGGATGAGACTAAGGTAAGTATTTAAATTAAATCATAGGAGGGTGCATATGTAGGCATGTGAAATTTATTAAAATCATATGAGTAACTTGAGTGTGTGTTAGAAGGCTTTTGTGTTTATTGGACTTGGGAAGTGGGCTAGTGTGTGGACTTGCCACCTTTAGACTTGTCTTATTGGATCCATTATATGTGTAGGCCGATGGCCCAAGGAGGCTTTTGGGTCAATCATGTTCAGTCCAAGGTTGTGTCCACACTTATCTCCCCTAAGCCTTGTCCAACAAGGTTGTTTGTGTACCAAGGAACTTGCACATGGCTTGATGTATCACTTCCCCTCATTCATGCGCATAGGAGGATAGAAAAGGCTTAGAAAAATCTGCCAACACACTCCTTGCATGACCGCCACATCACTTTTAGTTTGTGCACCTTTGACTTCAACTTCATTGCATGAAAGACACATGTACTCCTTAGCATTATTTTGGGCTGCATTCTTCCTCATTTAGGCGCACATGGAGAGGACTTGCATCAGATTTTTCTATGACACAAATCTGTCTTGCTTGTTGACTTGGAGAACCACCTTACACCTTCCATCATGAGGCTGAAATGTGCAGATTTCTGCATGCTTTTGGCAGTCCATCATGAACCAAATCTGTCCCTTGCCCCCACATGCAACAAAAGAAGGATTTTGGGGCTGCAACCTCCTCATCATATGCGCACAAGGGCAGCTTCAAATCAGATTTTTGGCTGCCACAAAGCTGTCTTGCTTGTTGACTTAGTGAACCCTCTTACATGTGCTCATGATGACACCTCCTTTCCACTCCTTGCATGCGCATAGAGTATCCAAGAAGCAAACTCTTGCTTGTTCAAACCAAGTGTGCAGTCCCACTCTTGCAAGAAACCAGAATTTTCATGATGCATCATCATTTTAACCTCCCCTCACTTTCTCTTTAAGTTTGCGCACAAGAGGGACTCTCCCTCACTTTGCACAAGTTCAGCCAACATCTCCTCCTCCTCCTCACTCTCCTAGCCGAACATACAAGCCCTCTTGGAGAAAGAAAAACCTTGGTAACTTACCTTCCCTCACACTCTCAAACCGTGGCTCAAGAACACCAAGCAAGTGCAAGTTTTTCTCCTCTCTTTCCCTCACTGTTCAGCCGAGTTCCTCACACTTGGAAGCTGTCCAAGATTGTTCCTCCTCACCATTTGAGCGCACAAGCCATCTCTAGGAAGGGTGAACTTGTTGTTGGTAGAACTAGAAAGGTGTGGTGTGTGAGCAAGAAGTGTGTGCTTCAAGAGGTAAGCCTAGAACTTAGACCTCTTCATGGTGTGTAATCATGTGTGTTCTTGAATGTCTCTTTGAATATGTTTTGTTTTGGATTCTTGAATGAGTATGGTAAAGGAATAAGGATGGAGCTATTTTATGAGGATTTGTATGCATGAAAGTCCCATGGTTATGCTTAAGAAATATGCCACTGTTTATGTATGAATGTGCCACTGTTTTGAGGATATATATGCCACTGTTTCTCTATGAATGTGCCACTGGTTGAGGATAAGTATGTCACTGTTTTGTATAAAATGCTCACTGTTTTAGTACATAATGTGCCACTGTTTCTGCATAAAATGCTCACTGTTTTAATGCCACATATGTCACTGTTTTGCACCAAAAATACTCACTGTTTTAGTACTTAATGAGCCACTGTTTCTGCATAAAATAACCACCATATTGATGTTCAAACACCACTATTTATGCCACTGTTTTAATGTCCAAAAATCATGATTTATGCCACTGTTTTAATCACCATTTATGCCACTGTTTTAATGTCTAAAAATCATGATTTATACCACTGTTTTGGATGTTCAAATGTACCATTCATGCCACTGTTTTAATGTTCAAAATCACTACTTATGCCACTGTTTTTGATGTTCAAATGCCACTGTTTATGTCACTGTTTTAACGTTCAAATGCCACTGTTTCTGCCACTGTCTAATGCCACTGTTCTGCCACTGTTTTGAGGTCCAAGAGGTCACTGTTTCTGTTTTAAAATGGTCACTGTTTCTGCTGTAAGGTGCTACTGTTTTTCTGCTGTAAAACGTCACTGTTTCTGTCCACTGTTTTTAAGTAAAACGTCACTGTTTCTGCCCACTGTTTTTAAGGAAAACGTCACTGTTTCTGCTCACTGTTTTACGAACAAACGTCACTGTTTTCTGCTGTAAAACACTGCTGTATGCTCACTGTTTTCTGCTGTAAAACACTGCTGTATGCTCACTGTTTTTCCACTGTAAAACGCTGCTGTATGCTCACTGTTTCTGCTGTAAATCGCCGCTGTAAATGATTGGTTGTAATTGATTTAGGTGCGCTTAAGAAGTGAGATACTTCGCTGCTGTTTGGTATTGTTTAAGGCACACAAGGTAAGTGTCAGGCGATATTACCTAATGTGACTATTGACTACTGGTATAAAGTTGTGACATGATGCTCCATACTCCGTAAAATAATTATGTTCCTTGTGATGAAAGAAAACTGCCAAAAATGTGCCGTGATGGCTATGGAAATGTGCCGTGAAGGCTATATGATTATGAGGTAAAGTTGTTATGTGGCAGCATAACAAGTATATGTGCCGTGATGGCTATATGAAAAGTATATAAGCATGCACCTTACATCATACCGCATTTTTGTACGTTTTGTGTGTGAAAGCATAGCATGGCATGCATGTACCAAGATCATATAGGCCTTGCTTTTTAGAATAGTTATGTACAGGACCATGTGTTTGAGCAAGCATCATATAGGCATCCCTAAGGTACCAGGGTATGGGACACTTGGCATCAGTCCGCATAGGCCCACAGTTGGAATCCACAGGGAGCTCAGGTGCCAGGTATATTGATTCCACTGTGAAGTGCGCGCACGACGGTGCTAAAAGCGCAAAGGAAAGGCGTTATATACGCAATATATGAAAATGATGAAAAGGAAAGGCGTTATGTACGCAATATATATGAATATAATGAAAAGGAAAAAGGAAAAGGAACAAGGATATGTTGAAGTGACTGTTTATGATTTTGTGCCTAGTTAATACTGTTATATTATTGGTTTTGTTGCCACACTACTGGGATTATTCTCACCCCTTCGGGGCTGCTATTTTCCTAAATGGCAGGAGGACGTAAAAGCATTTGAAGGCGTGATGTTTGCTGTTGCTTGCTGATGAATGGACTTGTACTGTTGCTGTTTGATTGATTTGGATGACTGTAATGCTAAATGTTTTGGTACTCTTGGATGACTGTAGACTTTATCATCTCTATTTTATCTTGAACCTTTATGAACAGCGGCTATTTTGGAAAACGTTTGTGAAAGGAAATTTTGAAAGACTTAAGTGCTGAAATTTTTACAGTGCACCTTACGGGTGGTGTTTTTATGAGCAAACGAACTCCGATTTACTATTATTTTATATGCACGCGAAGCCCCCGACGTGCTCTTTCTAAATCACTTGAAATATTTTTTATCGTCCAAACAGAAGTGATAAAAATATTGAAACGTCTTACGGTTTTGTACTTATAATAAGTATCTCTGCCAGCTTATGTGACGTTAAAGACTCTAATTCCGCTTAGCAAACGACTCTCTTGGATGCATACAAGGGAGGGCGTTACACTAATTGGTATCAGAGCAGTTTGGTCCATGGATTTGCTTGTGATTGATTGAATTGATTGTTGATTGTGTTTATCTGCTGATTGACTGTCTAAATGTGCTATAGTTTAAGTATTTGAGTATATATTAACTAGGGTAGTTAGATTGTTTAGACCGTTCTGTGATAAGACACGGATACATAGCTAACTTGTCCGAATTGAACGCGAGTACCTACTTGGGACTGCTGCCATAAATAACTTGCGGTGAGCCTGATCAACTCATTTCATGATATTGTGAGTGCAGAATCATGGCAGGTAGTCGCGGTTCAACTCGGGGAAGGTCTGGCGATGCGGAAGAGGATCTTATCACTACCATTGGGGGACTGGCAACGTTTATTCAGAATATGAGCCAAGAATGGCGCGACCATAGGCAACAGAATCAGAACCAACCCCCGCTGCATGAAAATGCAGAAGAAATAGCCCGTCGGAGGTTGAAGGACTTCCGCAACTTCCAACCACCTACCTTTGAGGGTGAAGACAAACCCGAGGCTGCAGCGAAGTGGCTGCAGATGATCGAGCACATTTTCGAACGCATGGCATGCCCGGAAGCGCAGAAGACTGATTACGCGTCGTACCAGCTGATGGGAGAAGCTTTAACATGGTGGATTGGTGCGAGGGCTCTGCTGAGAGCTCAGGACGTTGAACTAACATGGGCCGTGTTCAGACAAGTATTTTTGGATAAGTATTTCCTAAAGCGATGAGAAGAATGAAGCACGCTGAGCTACTGTCACTCAGGCAGGATAACATGTCGGTTAATGAGTACATTGCCAAATTTTGGCAGCTGATCGAATACGCCAACTTTGACCGGAACATTTATGATGAGGAATGGCAGGTAGAGAAGTTCGAAAGCGGATTACATCCGGAAATCCGTAAGCTCATTTTGACGACGGCTAATCGTACACTTCCGGAACTCATTAATCAGAGTCGTCAGGCCGAAGGAATCATCAATGAGGCCAAGAATTTGAACAAGCAACCAGCACAATTTCACGGAGGAAACCGAGCAGGCAGATTCTTCAGGACGGCACCTGGTAGGGGTCGAGGCAGAGGTCCGCAGTTGCAGGCGCGGCCCGGAAATTTTAAGAGAAGCAATACTGTTGGTCAATCGTCAACTGGACGACAGGGTGCGACTGTTTGTGCTACGTGTGGGAAGAACCACTTTGGAGTTTGTCGCAAGAACAACAATGCATGTTTTAGATGTGGCCAGCAAGGACACTTTGCTTACAAATGCCCCCAGAACGCTAATCCACAGCCTACGCAAGCACGGGTGTTCGCACTGGATGCGAAAGATGGTAATTTTCAACCTTTCTTTCTCATTTCTTTGTTGCAAGTTAGAAAAGAGCTCCGCAAGGGAGCAGCAGGGTATCTTTTGTCAATCGAGGCTGAGACCTCGGTTGACACTCAAATTCAGAATGTACCTGTAGTTAGACAGTTCGAGGAGGTATTCCCGGATGAAATACCTCGATTGCCTCCTCATAGGGAAATAGAATTTTCCATCGAACTTGTTCCTGGAGTTGGACCAATCTCCATTGCTCCGTATCGCATGGCGCCTTTGGAACTTCGCGAGTTGAAGAGGCAGATAGAAGAACTTTTGGCAAAGGAATTCATCGGACCGAGTGCCTCTCCATGGGGTGCTCCAGCCATCTTGATTAAGAAGAAGGATGGAAGTTTACGTCTGTGTGTAGATTACCGGCAGCTGAACAAAGTCACGGTGAAGAATAAGTATCCGCTACCGAGGATCGACGATTTGATGGACCAGCTGAGAGGAGCCAGAGTCTTTTCCAAGATAGATTTACGATCGGGATACCATCAGATCCGGGTCAAACCGGAGGATATTCCGAAAATAGCTTTTAGGACTCGTTATGGGCACTACGAATATCAGGTGATCCCATTCGGACTCACAAATGCTCCAGCGGTATTCATGGACTACATGAACCGCATCTTCCGCTCGTTCCTTGATCAGTTTGTTATTGTGTTTATCGACGACATTCTGATTTACTCTGTTAATGAAGAGCTGCATGCGGAGCATCTGAGGATTGTCTTGCAAATCTTGAAAGAGAAGCAGTTGTACGCGAAATGGTCGAAGTGCGAGTTTTGGCTTAAAGAGGTCCAGTTTCTGGGCCATATCATTTCAACAGAAGGCATTGCGGTGGACCCCAGCAAGGTTGAAGCTGTCATGAATTGGGAACGACCCAAGACTGTCACTGAAGTAAGGAGTTTCTTAGGTCTTGCTGGATATTATCGAAGGTTCATCCAGAATTTCTCTCAGATAGTGCAACCTCTTACCCGTCTCACTCGGAAGGACAAGCCGTTTGAGTGGATCGAAGCTTGTGAAGAATGTTTCATGGAACTGAAGAGCAGGTTGACAAGTGCTCCCGTACTCACGATTCCGGATCCTACCCGAAAGTTCGAAGTATACTGCGATGCGTCGCTGAAAGGACTTGGATGCGTGTTGATGCAAGATCGTATGGCGGTAGCTTATGCGTCCCGACAACTAAAGCCTACGAAGAAAATTATCCTACGCACGATTTGGAGTTAGCAGCCATAGTGTTCGCACTTAAAATCTGGAGGCACCACTTGTATGGTTCGCAGTTTGACGTGTTCAGCGATCATAAGAGTTTGAAGTATTTGTTCGACCAGAAGGAGCTGAATATGCGGCAACGACGGTGGATGGAATTTCTGAAGGACTATGATTTTGAACTTAAATACCACCCAGGAAAGGCAAACGTGGTAGCTGACGCCCTGAGCAGGAAGACACTGCACACTGCAACTCTGATGATGGAAGAATTGAAATTGTTTGAGGCCTTTCGAGATTTGAATTTATCGGTAGAGGAGAGAGGGCATAGCATAAGATTGGGAACTATAAAGGTGGAGAATGAATTGATAAGTAGAATTAAGGAGGCTCAGAAAGATGAAGAGTTAGTCAGCGAATTGGTTGGCAACAGGAATGTGTGTGAGAAGGATGCAGATGATACTGGAGATTGCAAGGCCGGTAGGTGTGCCAATGAAGAGTTGAAGCCGGAGAAGAGTGCAGGAGGCTCATAAGGGCAGTCGAGTCATCCTGGGATGCCACGAAGATGTGCCGTGGTGAACCCTCGTTTGGTGGCCGGGTTGTGAAGCAGGTGATATACTGAGGTATGTATCTGAAATGTGTGACTTGTCAGAAGGTGAAGTGCGAAACATCAGAAACCATCGGGAGCTCCTTGAACCTTGGAGATCCAAATGGAAATGGGGCACTGTGCGATGGATTTTGTAGTTGGACTTCCTCGGACGCGAGAGGATATGATTATCTGGGTGATTGTTGAGATCGATAAACGAAGTCAACTTGATCTGTTGCGTGTCAGAACCACGTGTGGATCCGAGAGGCTCCAGAATTTATATGCAGGAGATTGTGAAGCTGCACGGAGTTCCTGCGGGTCTTGTAGATGATAGAGAAATGGCCGAAGTTTACCTCTAAGTTATGGGAATATTTTCAAAGAGCGTTGGGACCCCACTGAGATTGGGGTAGCTGCTACATTGGCAGAGCCGATGGACAGACGGAACGCACTATTCAAGCGTTAGAGGACATGTTACGAGCATGTGTCCTAGAGTTAGGAGACGCTGGGATAGCAATCTGG
>JAVKPL010008409.1:0-111910 GCA_032173675.1 Gastrolobium villosum | reverse complement strand
CTGAAAATCCCCTCGAAGATGACCAGTCAATGCAAATTGAAATTCCAGGCGGGGAAATACTAGCAGTAGAAGAGGATGAGATTGAGGAAAGTGCGTGGAAAATGTATTTTGATGGAGCAGTTAATATGCATGGTAATGGCATAGGAGCAGTAGTCATTTCACCAGCCGGCAAGCAATATCCGGTGGCCATCAAGTTGGACTTTGACTGCACCAATAACATTGCAGAATATGAGGCTTGTGCTAGCGGTTTGCGTCTAGCAATCGATTTAGGAGTGAGACAGTTGAAAGTATTTGGAGATGCAGCGCTTATCATTTACCAGGTGAATGGTGAGTGGCAGACTAAAGATGCAAAGTTGATGCCCTATCAAAAGTACCTGACTCGGTTGATTGCAGAATTTGAAGAAATAGAATTCTCACATTTAACCAGAGACAAAAATCGATTTGCAGATGCCCTAGCCACGCTAGCTGCAATGACTAAACTGGATATCCATAGTGATGTCCAACCCATCCAAGTTGAGATGAGCGATGAACCAGCCTACTGTGCTAGTGTGGAGGACGAGCGCGATGGAAAACCTTGGTATTTTGATATCAAACAGTATATTCAGCACAGAGAATACCCAACTGGGGCAAATGAAGCCCATAAAAAGATCGTCCGCCGTTTATCAATGGCCTTTTTCTTGAACGGAGAAGTCTTGTACAAGAGAAGTCACGATGGCACCCTTTTAAGATGCGTAAATGCTCGTGAAGCTCACTCAATCATGATTGAGATCCATGAGGGAATTTGTGGGACCCATGCCAATGGTCATATGATGACGCGCAAGATCACGAGAAGTGGATATTATTGGTCCACCATGGAGGCAGATTGCATAGAGTATGCTCGAAAGTGCCAAAAGTGTCAAATGTATGCAGACCGTATCAATTCACCACCTTTTCCATTACACAATATGGTGTCTCCTTGGCCGTTCTCAATGTGGGGGATAGACGTTATTGGCCTGATCAATCCAAAGGCCTCGAATGGGCATCGCTTCATCCTGGTAGCAATAGATTATTTTACGAAGTGGGTAGAAGCTTCATCGTATGCCAACATTTCACAAAAGGTGTTTGTCAAGTTTCTGAAGAGGGATATTATTTGCAGATATGGGATTCCAGAAAGAATAATTACAGATAATGCTCCTAATCTTAATGGCGCAGAAGTACAAAAGCTATGTGAACATTTCAAGGTCAAGCATCACAACTCAACGCCTTATAGGCCTCAGATGAATGGTGCAGTCGAAGCAGCCAATAAGAATATAAAAAAGATCATTGCCAAGATGGTTGTGAGTTATAAAGATTGGCATGAGATGTTACCCTATGCTTTACACGCGTATCGTACCAACATACGTACGAGTACTGGGGCAACACCTTTCTCCTTGGTGTATGGAATGGAGGCTGTCTCTCCGATAGAAGTCGAAATTCCTTCATTGAGGGTTTTGATGGAGGCAGAATTAGAAGAGTCTGAGTGGGTGAAGGCACGATATGAACAACTGAACATGATTGAAGAGAAAAGATTGACAGCTCTTTGTCACGGGCAGTTGTATCAGAGCAGAATGGCTAAAGCCTTTAACAGGAAAGTTCGGCCAAGGGAATTCCAGTCGGGTGATTTGGTCTTAAAGAAAATCTTGCCCAATCAAGAAGATGCTAGAGGAAAATGGGCTCCAAATTATGAAGGCCCTTATGTGGTCAAACATGCATTTTCTGGGGGAGCGTTAATTCTACAAGATATGGAAGGGAAGGAGTTACGAAGACCAATAAATACTGATGCTGTCAAAAGATTCTATGCCTAATACTAAAAAAAAAAAAAAAAAAAAAACTCGTTAGATCGAAAAGCCGAAAGGGCGGTCTAAGATATTTGGGGCAAAATTTTGTGGCGAAAGATGCATAAGAGGATCATGTTGTGGAAGAGGCCATGATGACACCGGTGATGCAATCAAAAAGTCAAAGAGAATCAATTGAATGAATGACAAGGAACTGAAACTGGGGCAAATTTTTCATGAGATCTCTAAAGTTCCATTGTTTCTTTCCTCTCTTTTTAGCCTTAGTATCACTTCTCACAAAAATTTCATGTACAATCAACTTTCATATCAATAGATTGACTCCGCTTGTCCAAATAATTTTTATTCTCACTTTTAGCTTTTATCTATAAATGCATATCTATTTATTAAATTCATGTCTCAAGCAACATAACTTGAGTTTAATAATGTGGTTAAACAACGCTCATAGCAACTCGTCAAATATTGGGTTTGACCATAAGACTCGGTAGTCTTGAACAAGGATCATGATGGGATGGCATAATCATGACATTGGGAATGAACCGCCACAGTTTAGACAAGGAAGTAAAAAGTAAAGACAGATTCATATGCAAGTCACTAGGTCTAAAATCTGGCGAATGCAGGGTTTGATTGGTTTCTAACTTTTCAAGTGGTCGTCGGTTTGGATCTTCAAAAATGGAAGGTCTCTAAATTTTCCCCTCATAATTTCTTGATCATTGTGATTTTTTTATTTTTTATTTTATTTTATTTTTTGCAACTTTTAAATCCCCGGGCTCAGAGGCCTCGCATTTTAAATTCGTGTCATTTATTTTTGAGCTCAAAGGCTCATTGCAATTTAACTTTCGAGCTTATAAGTCTTACATTCTAAACTTCTGTCATCTATTTAAAGCTCAAAGGCTCATCACGATTGAATTTTCCGGTCAAATGCCACACAATTTATATTTCTTGTCCGTGTGGGGACCCATATCCAGTTGGTTGCAATTGTTCGTTTTTAAACCCATATCCAGTCGGTTCCGAATGTTTATTTTGTCTTTAAACCCATATCCAGTTGGTTAAGATTTCTCCTTCCGTTTGTATACCCATATCTAGTTGGTTGCAAATGTTCGTTTTTAAACCCATATCTAGTCGGTTCCGAATGTTTATTTTGTCTTTAAACCCATATCCAGTTGGTTAAGATTTCTCCTTCCGTTTGTATACCCATATCTAGTTGGTTGCAAATGTTCGTTTTTAAACCCATATCTAGTCGGTTCCGAATGTTTATTTTGTCTTTAAACCCATATCCAGTTGGTTAAGATTTCTCCTTCCGTTTGTATACCCATATCTAGTTGGTTGCGAATGTTCGTTTTTAAACCCATATCCAGTCGGTTCTGAATGTTTATTTTGTCTTTAAACCCATATCTAGTTGGTTAAGATTTCTCTTTCCATTAGTATACCCATATCCAGTTGGTTGCAAATGTTCGTTTTTAAACCCATATCCAGTCGGTTCCGAATGTTTATTTTGTCTTTAAACCCATATCCAGTTGGTTAAGATCTCTCTTTCCATTTGTATACCCATATCCAGTTGATTCCGAGCATAATATTTTTCCGGCTTAGAGGCCACGTATTTTAAAATTTCTATCATTTTCGAGCCCAGGGGCTCATTGCAATTTAATTGTTAAGCTCATGTGCTGCGCGATTTAAATACGTGTATGCATCTAGTTTAGTTATCTCAAAAAAAATGTGTGTTCATGTCTTTATTTGTTTTACGAAGATAATATATAAACTTAGTTTATTACATTATCCCGCTAGAAACAATTAAAGAGGGGCAACTGTGAACACCATTTTTTCTGTTATTATTATTATTATTATTATTATTTTATTTTTCCAAAAAAAAAAAAAGGACAAAAAAAAATTAAAATAAACAAATAAAAGTACTAGCTCAGCAAGTGAAGGTGCCGGATAATAGTGGAGCAATAGTGGTGATAATTGTCCAATTCAACATTGATAAAGCTGTAAATCCCAACCGTAAAATTGCTAAATTCAGCTTATAGACACCACCCTTATCTTATCCAGAAAAAGTAATAAACTCAAGAAGGGAAAGTTGAAAAAGACATGTCCAACAAAGATGGCTGCAAGTTCCCTCTGTCAAGGAAAGCAAAGACACCTCTGTTGAAGAAAAGCAAACGCCTTACCTGCATATACAACAAGAAAATCAGGAGTTGTCTATCCATCAAGAGCAAGTGTCCGGATTTGATTTGGGATTTAGCCTAAATAAGGCATGACAAGAAAGTGGGAGAAAAAGATAAAGGCTTCAACACAAATTTTATGAGCATGGCACAGAAAATACAAAGGGATACTCCTAGCAAAGAAAAAAAAAAGAGAAGAAGGCCATCCAAAAAAAAAAGGTCGTTCTTTATATAAAGGGGGCTCAGTTTTTTTTCTTGAGGGATCTGAAAATAGAGAAAATGAGGGAAGGAAGAAAGAAGGAACAATGGAGGGAAAGAGGAGATAGAAGATCTCAAACACCATAAACCCACCGTGAACCAAAACCTCACCTTCGGTGACTGCACCTGCTGAAGCACGTTGCCAACCTCACCGACCAAAGATCACCACTAGCCTCCTCGCTACCTCATCACTGCCGCACCAGGAGTTTCGTCGGTTTTTTTCACCACCACCGCAACTGGTTTCAGTCTTTTAAGCCATTGAGGTTTTCTTCTTTTATGTGTTGTTCCACGTTCTTTTTCAAGAGAGGGTTTCTTCTTTTTGTGAGTCTACTCATCACTTGTTTATCATTATAAATATTCTGCATTTCTTTAACTTTGTTGCTAAAACTCATAGCTATCTGTTGTCTTCCTTTAGTGTCACGATTACAGCTAGCTCATTTATTTACTTGTTTTGTTTTGTTTTTTTTAATATATAAAGTTAAACTAGAGTAGGCAAAGTTAGTGTACTTGCAGTATAGGCTGTCGATAGCTTCTTTTCCCTATAATAGGATAGATACCTTCATGATGTTAAGATATAAGATAAAAAATAAAAAAATAAAAAAATGTAAAGAAAAGAAAGTTAATCAAAACGATCAGAGTCAAGGTACATGAGATTTATTTATAGTGATCCGGGATCACCGTTCTTTTGGTGGTCCGTAAATGGAAGGGTAAAAGTAAAAAAGAAAAAAAATAGCAGGGATAATAAAGGAAAGAAAAAATTGATGTTGTGAGAAGGAGCACCGGATTATTGATGGTCCTAGAACATAAAAAATATTTCTCAAAATACATGATATATATTTTGTTCAGGATTTTTCTTTTGATTACACATGACACCTTTTTCATTTATGTCATCCGTTATTTTATTTTTTTTATTTTTTTATTTAGTGTTATATATTCTATTATGCCTGTTTTTTATTTTTTGTCCTGATGTTAGTTACGTTAGTAAAAGTAAATGGAAAGTAGAATTAGACTTTGAAAGTTGAATATTTGGTTTCTTTTAAGGAAAAATAAAAGGAAAATAAAAAACCTAAAAGATGAAAGTGAGAAATAACAAAATTCCAATGCCCAACCATCTCGTTACCAATTGCGAATGTTTCGCGTGACCTGCCGTAATGAATATGGTGAAGTTTATTTGAAATGAATTTGTAATAAATGAATTCGAAATCGAACTTTTTATTATTATTATTATTATAGAAAATAATAAAAACGATAAGGATATGAAAATCAAGTTTTCCTTTCAAAAAAAAAAAACACTTTATTGAGATTAGATTACTCAATGCATATAAATTTCAAAATTAATATGATATTAGTTAAGAAGGATAATTTAACCGTGACGGTGTATTAATCCAACATATTTTATTTTGAACCATTTTAGCCGTGATGGCTTGGCGATTCAAAATTTATTATAAAATTTATAAATAAATAAAATAATGTCAAATATATTTTTAAAAGGATTAGCTGAGTTGAGACAGCTTGTTAATCCTATAATCTTCTGAATCATTTTAGCCGTGACGACTTGGTGATTCAAATTTTATTGTGAACTTTATAATAAAAATATTAACGTCAAATCTATTTTTAAAAGGATTAGCTGAGTTGAGACAACTTGTTAATCTCACACTCTTTTGAATCATTTTAGCCGTGACGGCTTGGTGATTCAAAATTTATTGTAAGATTATACTAATAAAAGTAAAAATTATTGAAATCAATACAAATCATCAAAGCCTGAATTTTCCAATGATTTTCTTTAAAAAAAAAATTTTAAAAAAATAAAATTCAATCAATACACAAATATTTTCTTAAGAACGACGTAGCTTTGAATTCCTCACTGTACCGGAGGATACGTCGGAGCGGAACTCGTTCCGTCGAGCTAAAATAAAATTCTTATTTTTCATAATAAAGGATTAGCCGAGTTGAGACAGCTTGTTAATCCTGTAATTATCATTTCAGATTATTTTAGTTGTGACAACTTGGTAATCTGAAACTTCTAAATTTAAATCAAAATAATTAGTACGCAAACAAAAAGAACGACGTAGCTTTGAATTCTTCACTGCACCGGAGGATACGTCGGAGAGGAACTCTTTCCGTCAAGTAAAAATAAAATTTTAATATTTTAGTCTTTATTCTTCTTGATTAATCACATTTATTTTTTAAGGGATAAAACAAATATCTTTAAAAGCTATTAACAATTCGCACGATTAATTTAAGGTAACCGTTTTTAAAACGGATGTGTCAGGGATGCAGTGGGATTAAGTTTCCACCCTTCCCCGCGCATAATTAGACTCCTGAACCTTTGATCTAAAATTTTAAAGACCAGTTTGCAATAAAGGGTTTTTCCAATTTTTTCCAAAGTAAATAAAATTGGTGGCGACTTCATTGTTTTAAAAAATATAAATTTCGGGTCATTACATATACTTCTTACTCTTACCTACAAGCATACTCTCAAGGTTCAACCTTAACATAAAACAAAACCAAATATGAAGTTAGGCATTGTCTTTGCCTTCACATTAGCTTTCTTAGTACTTGAAACCTCAGCAGACGATGTTGGCAATGTGATAAGCGCTTCTCAATTTGAGCAATTGCTGAAACACAGAAACGATGGGGCATGTGAGGGAAAGGGTTTCTACACCTACAATGCTTTCCTCGCTGCAGCTAGATCATTTGGTGGGTTTGGCACCACTGGAGATTTTAACACTCGTAAGAGGGAGCTTGCAGCTTTCTTGGCCCAAACCTCTCACGAAACCACAGGTTATTATTTTAGCTTATTTTATGGAATAAATAAATAAATTTATATTCTAAAAAAGTAAATAAATGTGTACTTACACTTAAATATCAGTAAATAATATTGAGCAGCTAGACAAATTCGGTGTCAGAGCTTACTCATAGATAAAACTTTTCACTTTTTTTTTTAAATATATATTTGATAGAAATTGAACTCAGGTTATCTTCCCAATCAAATATTTTTACAAACTTTAACTATTTGAATAGCTAGTTATGAGACTAATCCCGATTCAGGACTTAATCATAATTAAAGTTATTTATTTCCTTCTTAGAGATATATTTGACATAAATCAAATTCAAATTCTCTTTCCACCTATTCAGCTACCTGTGAGCATATATCCATTAAATCTTTGTATTTTTTTAATTATTGCATTAACTATACTTTATGGCAACTCTTTTTTTTTATTGTCCTCAATTTTTTATGTCTCCTGTTATAACACACAGCTATGTTTGATGTCTTGCAGGAGGAGGGAATGGTTCCCCAGATGGGCAATATGTTTGGGGATATTGTTTTATCACTGAAAGGAATAAAACCAATAGCTATTGTGATCCTGGAGCACCATGTGCCCCTGGCAAATCATATTATGGTCGAGGACCCATTCAGCTAACCCAGTAACTCTCTTTCTCTAAAAGAAAAACTTACGATTTTCATTAAATTTGAAGTCTGGAAACATTTATAATTTGATATATAACTCATTTTATAAATTTTGTGGTCAATAAACAAACATGTCCCGTTGCATTAATTGAAATTACGCCATTAGTTTTTGTCAGATTAGTCAGTTAATTCTATGATGTTTTGTTATTGATTTTGACCAAATAGCAACTACAATTATAATCAAGCTGGAAAAGCCTTAAACGTGGACTTGGTAAACAATCCGGACATAGTGGCCAAAGACGCTGTGACATCATTCAGGACAGCTATATGGTTTTGGATGACACCACAAGGTAATAAGCCATCATGCCATGACGTCATCACCAACAGGTGGACACCATCTGCTGCTGACAGGGCAGCGCGTAGATTCCCAGGTTACGGTGTGATCACAAACATTATCAATGGTGGGATTGAATGTGGACATGGCCCCACCGATGCCTCGGTTAATAGGATTGGGTTTTATAAGAGGTACTGTGACTTTTTTGGCCTCACATATGGGCCCGACATTAGTTGTAGAAACCAAAGGCCTTTTGGTGGGTAAGTTGGGCTCTGTGCTTTGTAAAAGCTACTGTTAAATAATATTATGAATAAGAATGTAGCCCGTGTGTGACTTGCAATAAAACTGCCCGTGAAATAGTTTTGTAACAAAATCGCTCGAGTCTGTGCAAATTTCCATAGAGTAAACAATTGGAACTTTTCCATGAATTATTTATCGGTGCTAGATTCTCACAAGTTGAATGAACCCTAATGTTTGCTTAAACTTTGTCAGATATTATTACATATATTAACGATAAATTAACGTTAAAAATTTGTTATTATATTGCAAAAATAAATTAAAAATTTGTTATTTTTTTCGCTATCCAAAAGGATACAAAACTCATGTAGCAGCCGCGAAGTGTAGGCTTTTTGACTCTTGTAGCCCTTTTGTAATAATTAATTATCAAATTGACCTTAATTATAAACTATTTCAAAAATTTAACCTCTCCAGAAAATATAATACCAATTTGCCCCTGTTTGACCGTTGACCACCAAACCTTTCCGGGTATATTTTGAAATTTTTATCTACCCGAATAGGGAGGGGGGTACTGGGTATATTTCTTGAATCTGGAAAAATGTTTGAATTATTTACCCGGGTACACGGGTAATAATCCAAATTAAAAAACAAGCAGAGATGGTGTCATTGCCAACTGAAGACCAACAACTCCAAATTGAATTTTTGTTCTGATTTTGATGGTTTCCCACTTCAGCATGTTAAGCAGCCTAGCTAATCAGCATTCAGTGCATTTGAATATTTTTCATTTGAACGTGCAGGAAGGTGTGAACAAGAAAAGAAAGTACAAATGCAGAGATACATTTTCTACCCTCGAACTATGATTGTGTCACAACTCTTGTTTATAAATTATTTTATTAAATTATTTTAATGATTAAATACATGCATAAAAAATGTTTAACTCTTACCATATTAAAAAAACAAAATCTCTTAGCTTTGCTTTGGCTGGCCCATTGCTTTGCAAATGCTCTTGAAGCACGGTTGGTTGGTACTGGCACTCAGATTTATACTGCTTTATCCTCCAAAAGAACCTCTGCTGCAAACATGGTGAAAGCTTACCAAATGTACATTTCAGCCTGCCCATATAGTAGTTTGCAATAATTTTTGCAAACCATGCATTTTTGAATCTTGCCAAGGAAGTGGAACCTCTTCATATTGTAGATTTTGGCATCCGTTATAGCTTCCAGTGACCTGCACTTATTTATCGTCTATCAAGACGACCTGGTGGACCTCCCAAGCTGTGCATGACAGGGATAGAGCTCCCTCGACCTGGTTTCAGGCCAGCAGAGAGAGTACAAGAGACATGCCTTCGCCTGGCAAGGTATTGTGATCGATTTAATGTTCCATTTGAGTTCAATGCTATTGCACAGAAATGGGAAACCATCAAAATCAAAACAAAAATTTAATTTGGAGTTGTTGTTCTTCAGTTGGCATGACACTATATCTCTGCTTGTTTTATAATCTGGATTATTTACACGGTACCCCCTCCTTACTCGGGTAAATAATTCAAACATTTTTACAGATTCAAGAACTATACCCGGGTACCCCTTCCTATCCGAGTAGATAAAAAATTTCAAAATATACTCGGTAGGCTTGGTGGTCAACAGTCAAACAGGAGCAGATTGGTGTTATGTTTGTTGGGGAGGTTAAATTTTTAAAATAATTTATAATCAAGTTTAATTTGATAATTAATTATTAAAAAAAGTTATAAGGGTCAAAAACCCACAAAATGTATGAGCAAATTAGGTTCGTGTCATGTTAATTTTGATTCGAGGGTTATATTGTTCAACTCATATATGAAATATTCTTGTTCGTGGATCAAAAATTAAAACTCGAACAAATATCGTTGCAGGTCGTAGATCACATGAATTGACCTGAAAAAATTGAAAATTTAATTTTTTTATAAAAAATCAAATTAAAAGAGAAACACTGGATAAAATACATGGATTGACATATGACCTACAGAATTAATCGTTAATTTTCGTGAATCTACATTATAGCCGTTAGATTGACAGAAATCAACGGTGATTACTTTAATAATAAAAATTGCAAAACTTTTCAATAATAAACATAACCGCCCCCATATATAATAGTAAAATTAGTTTTTCTTTTACCATATCAAGCGATAATGTCTGAGGAGAGAAAACAATAAAATAAATCTAATATTGTAACTAGGGGTGAAAGTGGGTTGGGCCAAGCTTTGTCCTGAAAAACCCAAGCGTACGTCAAAAAATTTCAATTTAGCCTGACCCAAGCCTAGTATGAATGTAACTGTTAGGCTGGCTTGACCCGTTTATAAAAAAACAAATGGCCTGCCCAAATCAGTTAGCCTGTTAATTTTTAACTTCAAAGCAGAACCATGAATCGATTTACAAAATATTCAAATTCTGTTGCTAAACCAAAAATTATAATTTCAACGTCCAAACAGAATCATGAGTCACAACGAAATTCATACAATCTGCATTGAAGTCAATTTCAAAAGCAAAATGCTCAAACTAAATAACATATATTTCATTAGATCCAACAAACAAATTCATACTATATAAATTAAAATAACTAAATGAATCCATCAAACACATCAAGATGCTCGTACTAAGTATAACATCTCCTAAAAACCTTTTAATATATTGATATACACAATCTAACATGCTGAGATGTTGGTTCTCTTACATAAGAAATAAAGTCAGATTTCTATTAAAATATAATAAAATATAATTAAGTTTAAATAATTGCAATTGTTTAAATTTATATCTTTTATTTTTTCTTCGAGTCATACTTATTCAATTTTATTTTATTTAAAATAAATAGTATAATATAAGTCGTCTTGTAGGCTTATAGGTCAGGCCTTGTGAATGTGAGCCTACGGCCTTTTTTCTTAAACAAACTTTTTCAAAGTCCAAGTCTGGCCTATTTTACGAAATATACTAGGTCAAATCTGACCTGACGCAGGCCGAGCCATAAACCCCTGTAGGCCTGTCTCGTCCAATTTCACCCCTAATTGTAACTATGTATTATTCTTAATATATAATTATTATTATTTAAGGAAAAAAAATCCAGTAACTTAAAAAAAGGATTTTCGTTTTTAATATGTAATTTCATTTTACTTAGTTTTACTGTTTAGCTATAGTTCTGACGTATATATCGTCGTGTCCTTTTTATTTTTTGGACCCATTCGCGTACCGACCTCTACTGGTTTTACTGGAACAAAGTTTTCATTTTTTTGGAAATTGAAGAAAGTGTTCTCCTTCTTCCAACCTTACTCTCATTTGCGCTGTAACAACAAACAATGGATTTAGTTTTTTTTTTTTTTTGAAAAAAAAAAAATCAAACAAGGGATTTACCCAATCATCAATTACTTTAGTTGCCTTTCCACTCAAATTCTATTCTATCCACACAAATTCTAACCTTCGTTTCGTTGTAACTTGAAACTCTTTTGTACTAAATATCCGAAAAAACGAACACCACTAATTATTTTACGAGGAGGGATATTCTTACTACCAAAATTTTCTACTACTAACTTACTACCTAATTAATCACCATTGGAACAACATTTTCTCTTTTTTCAAATTTTTTTTAACATTCTCTCTCTTTGATTCAATGGTGATTAGATAGGTAGTAAGTTAGTAGTAGAAAATTTTGGTAGTAAGAATATTCTCCCTCTTATTTCCCCACTATATATAAAACGAAGTTGATTTTTTTTTGTCACATGTAAATATAAAATGAGTCACGCCCAGATTAGACAGCTTTGTGAGTGTGGTCTAATCTAGACGTGAACTATGATTTAAGGACACTGACATGGAACACGGGATACGAAATGCCTACACGTTAATTTTAAAAAATAAAATATTTCGATACATTGGACACGTTTTGATATTAAATAATATTTTTAATATATATAATATAATTTATATTTAATACATATAACAGTTCATAATAAGTCATATAACCAATCAAATATTCAAATTTTATAACATAAATACAAAAAAAAAATCGTACCTTGTTAATTTTTCATGTCAAATTTCATAATAGAAAAAATTGATTTATAAATGATTTTTTTTATTTTTAGTTAATAAAAAAAATTAAGACTAAAAAAAACGTGTCAGAGCGTTGACCATGTGTCGAAAAAAGTTGACTGTGTGTCGGAGAGTTAACCACGTGGCTCAATGTTGACCGTATGTCAGAATGTGTCGATGTCCGACATGCATTTTTTTAAAAAAAAAAACCATGTCGAGGTATCATAGAGCGTGAATAGTCACGCCTAATTTAGACGTGAATGAGTACAATAGATCTATAAATAATTTCGAAATAGCTATATATTCATAATTATTTATTAAAATAAAAATATTTTAATATTTTATGCCCACAAAGTTCGATCCTAATTATTTCTATTATTTTAATAAAAATAATTATATATTATATATTTTCTTAACATAAATAAACTGGACTTGATGCATATTTAATCCTTCAAATTTAATATGCTCCAGATCTAATTAACAATTTAAATTTTTAGATTGAAATAATTATTTATAATGATAATATGTTTTGCTAATCAATTTCTTATATATATTTTTTTTTTTAAGTTTACTCATATCTTTCACGACAACTGAAGAATCAACTTCGACGAGTGAGCGTACTCCAGTTTCGAAATCTGAATCATGTAGGTAGGCTAGGGAAGGGGAAATCAACTTAGACCGATATATGTAAGCTTACACTCAATATTAGAATTTAATTATTATTCTCGTATCTAATTATTTTAATTTATTAATCTCGTTATAAAAACATTATTAATCATATTATACATTAAATGATAGTGGATTAATAACTTAGGCCGGAATAAGATACATTCTCACATTAATTAGTATAAGTTAATATATATATATATATATATATATATATATATATATATATATATATAAGGATATTCTAACTACCAAAATTTTTTACTACTAACTTATTACTTATCTAATCACCATTGAATCAAAGAGGGAGAATGTTAAAAAAAATTTGAAAAAAGTGAAAAGGTTGATCCAATGGTGATTAGATAGGTAGTGAGATAGTAGTAAAAAAATTTGGTAGTAAGAATATATCTCCTCATATATATATATATATATATATATATATATATATATAGGATTCTTTAATATCAGTGTCAAATTTGAAATAGGTAGGATTCTTTGACATCAGTGTCAAATGTGAAGTTTGACACCTCATCCGAGAGCCGTTAGATCAAAAAAGATCAACGACTCTGATTTGTAAGAATATGACACCATTAATCTTTTTTGATCTAACGACTCTTAGATGAGGTGTCAAACTTCAAATTTGACATCAGTGTCAAATTTGAATTTTGACACCTCATGTGAGAGTCATTAGATAAAAAAAAATCAACGGCTCTGATTTGTAAGCATGTGACACCATTGATCTTTTTTGATCTAATGGCTCTCACATGAGGTGTCAAATTTCAAAATTTGACACCGGTGTCAAACTTTGAAATTTGACACCAGATCCCAACCATTGATTTCTGTCAATCAACGGTTATCATTTATTGAAATTAATAATTAATTAATGAGTGTAATTTCCAATAAATGATAACCGTTGATTGACGAAAATCAACGGTTGGGATTTGGTGTCAAAATTCAAAGTTTGACACCGTTGTCAAATGATCCTATCCCATATCAAATTTGAATTTTGACACCAGATCCCAACCGTTGATTTCCGTCAATCAACGATTATCATTTGTTGGAATTAATAATTAATTAATAAGTGTAATTCCCAATAAATGATAACTATTAATAGACGGAAATCAACGATTGTGATCTGGTATCAAATTTCAAAGTTTGACACCGGTGTCATATGGGATAGGATCCTTTGTCACCGATATCAAACTTTGAAATTTGACACCAGATCACAACCGTTGATTTCCGCCAATCAATAGTTATCATTTATTGGGAATCACACTCATTAATTAATTATTAATTCCAATAAATGATAACCGTTGATTGACGAAAATCAACGGTTGGGATCTGATATCAAATTTCAAAGTTTGACACCGGTGTCAAAGGATCATGCTCTATATATATATTATATATATATATAGGGAATGAATCAATCATGTTAAAGGACCAACTACTTTATTCCTGTAGATATAGTGAGATGTGGGTCCCACACAAGAGAAAAAAAAAACAAAAAGCGCTGCTTTCGATGGGAGAGCAGGAAAAAAACATGTCTGCAATAACATGATATTTGATCTTCCCACCTATATATATATATATATATATAGGGTTTTGTATGCGTTATGTCACAGGATACATCTATGGTCATGTTACTGATACAATAATTGTAGGCCCCACTATTTAAAATAAATAAATGAAAAAAATAAAATAATTTCACAACTTTCGAAGTATCTGCAGGACGTAGAATCAAATTCCTATAACAGGAGGGTTGATTTTCCGATATATATATATATATATATATATATATATATATATATATATATATATATATATGGTAAAGTGTTTATCATTTTAAAGGAGGTAAAATTATGTCATTTTAAGATAGAGAAAGAGATAGATAAAGAAGGAGATAGTTAACAAAAAAAATAAAGGTATGGGTCCCGCCTCTTTGTGAGAGTTAAAGGATATACTTACCACCAAAAAAGTTTACCACCTTTACAACCAACCTAATCACCGTTGATTTCATTCAATCTAACGGTTATTATTTATTGAAATTAATAATTAATTAATAAATGCGACCCGATAATTTTCAATAAATGATAACCGTTAGATTGACGGAAATCAACGGTGATTAGGTTGGTTGTAAAGGTGGTAATCTTTTTTTGTTGTAAGTATATCATGCCCCATATATATATAGAAAAATATTTCTGCAGTAATGCACATAAGTTATCTGTATTTACTCTCAAAATAATATCATTTTCAGATTGAAATATTAAAAAATTATAATTATAAAGACTATAATAACCCTGAAATAAATTGAAATTACAAAAATACCATGATTTCCGTCCCAAAATAACGTCGTATTAGGCATACTGCATATAACTATGTGAATCTATATATATATATATATATATATATATATATATATATATATATATATATATATATAGAAAAAATCCGTTTACAACTTTTTTTAAAAATAACTCTGATATTATTTCCCGTATGTACATAACTATAATATTTTGACTGCATCAAATCTTATATACAGTAAAATTATACATCATTTTCCCACACACATATATGTGTAATATTTTTACAATACTTTATTTTTGCCGTGGCATCAAATGTTGTTATCTTAGGTGTATTTTTTTATTTTTTTTTGTAATTCTGATTTATATTGGGATTATATTGAACTTTATTATTATTAGAGAAAGCTTAAAAAAAACCTATAACTTTCTTGATAATCATTTACCCCTTCCCAAAATTTTGAATCATTTACCCCATGGTTTAATATATATTTTTTATCATTTACCCCTCACTTAGGGGGTAAATGATAAAATAAATAAATTTAAATCATGGGGTAAATGAAAAAAAATAAAAAAAATAAGGATGTAAATTATTTAAAAATTTTGTGAGGAGATAAGTGGTAATTAAGAAAACTCATATAGAAATTTTTGAAGTTTTCTTTTATTATTATAAAAAAAAAACTATTTCCATCCAAAACGTATTATTTTGGGTTAACAAGTTTTATCTTATATGACAGAAGATAATTAATAAGTTGATATTGATATTTATTTGATTACTTGTGCTTAAAATAATGAAAAAAAATGTAATTAAATAAATTAAAAATGCATTTCTTCATATTAATTATTGTGGACCCTTAATTTTAATTTTTTTTAAACGATTTCTTAATGTAATGAATTTTTAAAAATAACAAAGTAATTTAATGTATATATATATATATATATATATATATATATATATATATGTCTCGGTGAAACTAAGTAAAAAGAAAAACCTTTTTTCTGTTGAATATTATCAGAGAGAAAGATAAACCATCCGCTCTCTTTTCCTTTCTCCGAAATATCAAACAAAGCATGAGTAATGGCACTGGAGGAAAGTATTACCAGAAACTTGGATAACAAGTAAAGTCTGGCAAAATAGATTTTTACCAAGCTTTGTCCCTACAGATATTCAAAATTTTATTTGGGTTTTGCAAAACGATCTCTTAAGATTGTGTATAAAATATGTATGATTTGACCTCTGTAGGAGACATCTAGGTGTATTCTCCCGTCAGTATTAATTGATCTCAGGCAATGCTGTGGCCTGTGGGTGCTTATATGTAGTCAGTATAATGATAACCATGAATTGTTGGTGCTAATACTTGATATCTTATATTTTTGTCTATGTACATGGTTGACCAATTATTTGCTTATATATCTTATATTATTTGCTTAAATGAGTCCCAGAAACTGGAAGCCAGTGTCGGCAAAAGGGGCAGAAGACAGGAGAAGCCATTGAAGTGAGACCGACACTCTTATCGCTTGTGGATACTCCAGACAAGGTTTAGAATATATCAAACGCCTCTAGTGCTATACTCTTATATGTAGTCAGTATAATGATAACCATGACCAGTGGTGTTCGTCTTTGCGGATATTTAGTACAAAAGACTTTCAATCAAGTTTCAACGAAACGAATCTTAGAATTTGTGTGGAAAGAATATAATTTGAGTGGAAAGGCAACTAAAGTAATTGATGATTGGGTAAATCCCTTGTTTGGCTTTTTTTTTTATAAAGAAAACTAAATCCTTTGTTTTTTGTTACGTACCGCGCAAATGATGAAAAAATTTATTATATTTCAGTTCCACCACTTATTCAATGATCCCTTTTCTACAAATGCAAATTCTTTTTCCCTTACTATCATTATATTTTTTGATTTTTTTCCCTATATTTATTTCTTTTTTTATTTTAGGAAAGGCCGACAATGATCCAGACCCACCAAATAACTTGTCGCAAAAGAGAGTATAGTTGGAAGAAAGAGAAAACTTTGTTCAATTTCCCAAAATAAAAAAATAAGAAAACTTTGTTCCAGTAAAACCAGTAGACGTCGGTACGCGAATGAGTCCAAAAAATAAAAAGGACACGACGATATATACGTCAGATCAGAACTATAGCTAAACAGTAAAACTAAGTAAAATGAAATTACATATTAAAAACGAAAATCCTTTTTTTAAGTTACTGGAAATTTTTTTTTCCTAAAAACTAATAATTATATATTAAGAATAATATATAGTTATAATATTACTTTTTTTTTCTCTCCTCAAATATTATCGGTTGATTTGGTAAAGAGAAAAACTAATTTTACTATTATATATAGAGGCATTTATATTTAGGAGTATGTTTTTCTCATGTTACATGAGATAACATACCCCTCTTACTCATACATCAAAAATTGTGCTAGCATTTATTTATTTATTTTACTTTTTCTTAAAAGAATGGGTCCTACATACTTTGTGTCTATAGCATGAGACAACAAGTCTCCACCAACATGAGACTTGTATTTCACTAATATTTATTATTAAAAAGTTTTACAATTTTTATTATTAAAGTAGTCACTGTTGATTTTTATAATTTATTGGGAATGTATATTAATATGTAATTTTATTTTTTGGACTCATTCGCGTACCGACCTCTAGTGGTTTTACTGGAACAACAAACAAAGGATTTAGTTTTCTTTTTTTAAAAAAAACAAACAAGGGATTTTACCCAATCATCAATTACTTTAGTTGCCTTTCCACTCAAATTATATTCTTTCCACACAAATTCTAAGATTCGTTTCGTTGAAACTTGATTGAAAGTCTTTTGTACTAAATATCCGCAAACACGAACACCACTAATCATTCCCCCCCACTAATCATAATTCCATAACGGGAGTTAAACGCAAGCATACTAACCACTATATATATTCCTTATTAGTCTTACATACATGTACACACTTTCAGCCTTAACATAAAACAAAACCAAACATGAAGTTGTGCATTGTCTTTGCCTTAACATTAGCTTTCGTAGTGCTGGATACCTCAGCAGACGATGTTAGCAATGTGTTATGCGCTTCTCAATTTGAGAAATTGCTGAAACACAGAAATGATGGGGCATGTGAGGGAAAGGGTTTCTACACCTACAATGCTTTCCTCACTGCAGCTCGATCATTCGATGGGTTTGGCACCACTGGAGGTCTTATCACTCGTAAGAGGGAGCTTGCAGCTTTCTTGGCCCAAACCTCTCACGAGACTACAGGTTAATCATCACTACTTATATATATATATATATATATATATATATAGTCAGGATCATCTTATATCGGTGTAAGTTACACTCTCAATATTGACCATTGATTCCACTAATATCTAAGAGCTCTAATTTTGTAATAATATGATCATACAAGTAGATCAATGGTCAAGATTGAGGGTAAGACTTCTAACTCTTACACCGATATAAGAATATTCTGCCCTATATATATATTAAATGTCTTCCTATGGGCAAAATAAAAAAAATATCTTGCTAATGATGGCTAATTAAGAAGTATATTTTATTTATAGAATATTTATAATTACATAAAATCTCAATACAATTAACATTTTATTTTATTAAAAAAAAATTCTACAATAAGTATATATTGAAGGGAATTGTGAGAGTTATGTAACACGAAGTAACAAAAATTTCCGTGCACTCACAATTTTTCATCGATAACAGCACTTTTTTTTTTAATTCTTATGTCCCACCGAAAGTTATATCTATAGAGAATTGATTTTGGTTCCTGTTACATAATTCTAACCTTTCCCTATATTTAAAGTAAGTGAGTAACCTCATTATAAAAAAAAACATTTTTTCATTATAATATTTTTAATTAGTGCCTTAACAATAATTGATAGCAGCTCTCTATATTAATATATCCAGATTAATTAAATAATTACGCCTTATTAATTGTCGTCAATTTTTTTTATCTCATGTTATATAACACATACCTATGTTTGATGTCTTACTTATAGGAGGAGATAATGATTCGTGGGATGGGCCATATACTTGGGGATATTGCCTTGTCACAGAAAAGAATAAGGTTAGCAGTAACAGCTATTGTGATCCTGGAACTCTATGTACCCCTGGCAAATCATATTATGGCAGAGGACCCGTCCAGCTTAAAAAGTAACTCTCTCCCTCTGATATCAAAACTTATAATTTTCATTAAAATTTGAAGTCTCAAAACATTTATAATTTGATATATAACTATTTAAAAAAAAAAAAAAAATTTGTGGTCAATAAACATAATTGTGGACACCCAGCTAGCTTTCCTGTTGCATTAATTGAAATTATGCCATTGGTTTTTGCCATATTAGTTAGTGATTATATGATGTTGTGTTATTGATTTTGACAAATAGCAACTACAATTATAATCAAGCTGGAAAAGCCTTAAACGTGGACTTGATAAACAATCCGGACATAGTAGCCAGAGACGCTGTGATATCATTCAAGACAGCAATATGGTATTGGATGACACCACAAGGTAACAAGCCATCAAGCCATGACGTCATCACCAACAGGTGGACACCATCTGCTGCTGACAAAGCTGCTAAGAGAGTCGCAGGTTATGGTGTGATCACCAACATCTTCAATGGTGGGGTTGAATGTGGGCATGGTCCCGCTGATGCATCAGGTGATAGGGTTGGGTTTTATAAGAAGTACTGTGACATTTTGGGACTCCCATATGGGCCCAACTTGGATTGCGATCTCCAACAACCTTTTGCTGCGTAAGTTGGGCTCTACGCTTTGTAATAGCTACGGTTAAATAATATTATGAATAAAAAAACTAGCCTAGCAGTGAGGGATGTGAGTAGTTATGTATTATACCGTGTGTTTCATTTCTGTGTATTATGAATAAGAATGTAGGTATGTGTGATTTGCAATAAAACTGCCAGTGTAAGAGTTTTGCAACAAAATCGCTCGTCTCTGCAAATTTCCATAAATCATATAATTGAAACTTTTTCGACCAATTATATTTTGGTCGTAGACACTCTCAGAAGTTGAATAGTGCCTAATGTTTGCTTAAACTTTGTCGCATATTACTACATATATTAATGTGAGATTTAATTTTGCTATGTCATTAAAAGATTTTAAACTCCCACACAAGTTTTATTTTTTAATTCTCATATATTTTTGATTATAATATGGGTTTTATAAGAGTTATGTTGTAGGAAAAATGATTCTGTAATGTTATAGAGATTCGTTTTGCGTGCCAGAATTTTTATTTTATTTTTGCTGCGGGCCCCACAAAATGTTGTGAGTGTAGGAAAATTTTTCTGGTCATGTTAAATGATAGATGATAAACCCTTATAATATTCATATAATTTTTTTTATTATAGTCAAACCCTATTAATCATATATCAACATATATAGTTATATAATAGTAAAAAAATCACCAACAATAAATTAACATTAAAATTTCATTATTTTACCACTATTCAAAGGTTGGGGTTTTTGGGTTAATCAATTAGATTATCAAATATAATCCCCTCTCCCAAATGAGGTTTTTTTTAAAAGGCATCTATTGTTATGTAATTGATTATATAACTGTTTCTTAATCGATTAAATCACGGGTCAACTCTTAACGCATTTTTTACTACGTAATTGATTAATCCTAGTGTTTTAATTGATTAAGGAGGGATAAATTGGTGGAATATTTTATGTGAGGCAAAAATGGTTATTTTTTAATTAATGAAGGATAAAAAGGTCAAAATATCTCACCATAAGTGTCATTCCAAAATAAAAAATCAAATAAACAAAACATGAGTGTACGTTGCCCCGTATAATAGCTCGCATTTTATGATGGGGTATCGGAATGTGCTGCGATAGATGGATCATTGATATATTGCGAATGGTATCCGTAGAAAAGAAAAGCCCAAATTGTATCAATCTCTACCCAACCATCTCGTTAGTATTATGAGTGTTTGGTCCAAGAGAATTTTTTTTTGATGATTATTGAGAATATGGTAGGAATAATATTTTTTCAAAAAATTTACAAAAAAATTATTTGGTAGGCTAAAATATTATTGGAAATTTTATCTAATTTTCTTGTGTGTATGTATGGTTGATAATGAAATATTGGTGGGAATATCCGATCAATTGACTAAATGGACCTCATAGTGTGTAACTATTTAGACACGTTTGCAACGAAAATAAAAAAATATCACTGTGCAAACACCTTGTGATCCAGCACCGTTGACGGATGGTACTTGATTATGTGAACCGCACAAAAAAATTGGTTAGCAAACAAACAGAGCAAACCGACGGAACATACGAAATCAACTTTGTATGGTGTTGAATAAATAAATTTGATTTAGTTTTTGGTCCATTGGATTTAGTGTATATTTAGTCCAACATCAAGAATTATACTTTAGGAGTTAGTTTAGTCCAATATCTAGAAATTTTTATTCTAGTCAATTCCATGAAAATTAATGAGGATAGTTGCACCTATCACAATTAATATTTGTACTAGGCTAGTATATAAAACTCTAAGGGCTCGTTTGATGGACAGGATAGGATAAGAGTAGGATATGATATGGGGCTGATAAGGGTAGGATATGATATGGGGCTGATAAGGGTAGGATATGATATGGGGCTGATAAGCCGATATCATGTCCTGTGTTTGATGAGCATCTGATTAGCAATATGATAAGATTATGTAGAAGGAGAAATGAGAAAGAAAAAACAAAATATAATGCAATAAAATACCAATATATTGGATAGCGTGGGATATATTGGGTAGCGTGAGAATATATTAGGTATTCAATATTGGTATCCTATCCTGTTGAATCCTAACCCAGCTTCCCCCATAGGATAAGAAATCATGTATTGGATAGGATAAAATGAGACAATAGGATAAACTAATCATATCCTATTGACCCACCAAACAAGAGATAAAAGTAGGATATGATAAGTTATCATATCCTATCTTCTTTACCAGGTGCTCCAAACAAGCCCTAAAATTATTTAGAGTCATTGCTTTGAGGTGTCACTAGTATAAATAGGGGTCATCTCCATCATTTTGAAAAAAGCCAAAAAGAAAAAGAGTTGTGTAGTAATAAAAAATGTTCTCTTCCTTCATATCTTTGTATAACCTTTACTTTTCTCAAATATCCTCCTCCCAACAAAGTGGTATCAGAGCCCGGTTCGATCAAAGAAGCGAATCAGAGCCAGGATCGATCAAAGAGGCGAATCAGAGCCTTCGATTTGGGAGCGGTGGTGAAGAGAAGTGCTGAAGCACCATGAAAATAGAAGAATAGTTTTAGAGCCTCGTTTTGGGAGCCGTGCTATCCGTTCGATAAAAAAATGAGATTCCAAGATTTTATGGAAATGAAGATGAAGTTGCGAGATGATTAATTTGTTTGAAAGAATATTTTCAGGCAGAGAAAATCGATGAAGATGCAAAGTTGATGGAAGATGTGAGAAGACTAAGAGGAAGCGTGTTTAGTTGGTATCAAGAATGGTATCAAGGATGGATATGGTCCAATCTTGATGCAAGCTGGAAGGACTTTGAGAAGTCGTTTAAAGCAAAATATCTACCTGAAGTTTGTCTTATTGATGAAGACACAGAATCAAGCAATCCAGAATCAGAGCTCGATATCCAAAATGAATTGGAGCCATAAAGATCAAAGATGTGAAAGAGGAAGAAGAACAAGAAGCTAAAGCTGATAATATTGATGATATGGAAGAAAATACAAAAGCTGCCGAGTGGGTGAATAAATCTGCTTTGATGAAAGAAAATGAAGAAAAAAGAGGAGGAAAAGGTGACAGCGAGCGTAGTGGTGATCATAACGACGTCAATGATGATGGTGAGGTACGTGAGAAAGAAGAGGATTTGGGAACAGAGTACCTTGTCTTCTATTTAAGCATTGCTGAGGAAGAAGAAGCATCTAGTGATTTTGAACAGGAAGTGAAGCCAAGGAGCAATAGCAACAAGTCAAGGGAAGTACTAACAAAGAAGACAAATAAAGGAGAAATAATTATAGTAAAAGAAAAACAAACTCTTATGGATGTGCTAGAAAAGCAAAAGAAAGAAGATATTATGGAGAATGAGCAAAGTGAAAAACAAAGGATTACTTGGTCAAATTTAGCAGAGATCATGTATGTACTGGAGACGCCACAAACACTGATAAAGATTGTTTATCTTCCACCAATCTCAAAGCCACTGGACAAATGTGTTCCACAAAATATGATTGGTTTACGAAGCTTGATTTGAGGGGAAATGTTAGAATTCAAATCACACTTTGCAACTATCGAAGAATTAATAATTATTTGGACTAGAAGTATATGGAAGCTACTATTGCCATGCAAGAATGAAGACTTTGTCAAGATGAGAAAATTGTTTGGAGTTACAAAATCAAGTTTAAGGGGTGTGTTGAATAAATAAACTTGATTTAGTTTTTGGTCCATTGGATTTAGTATACATTTAGCCCAAGATTTAGAATTATACTTTAAGAGTTAGTTTAGCACAAGATCTAAAAATTTCTATTCTAGTCAATTTCATGAAAGATCTAGAGGGTAGTTGCACCTACCATTATTAATGAGGGTAGTTGCACCTACCACAATTAATATTTGTACTGGGCTAGTATAGAAAACTCTAGAATTATTTGGAGTCATTATTTTGAGGAGGTGTCACTAGTATAAATATGGGTCATCTCCATCTTTTTGTAACAAGCCAAAGGAAAAAGAGTTGTGTAGTAATAAAAGTGTTATCTTCCTCCATATCTTTCTATAACCTTTACTATTCTCAAATATCCTACTCCCAACATATGGAACATCACCACAACTGCTAATTGATTATGTGAACCAGTTTTAAGAAGACCCTAAACAAACACAACTAATCAAACAAACGAACAAAGTCAATTTTGTGTGGAAGACACTCGTTCCGGGCAACGATGTATTTCACACAAACGAAATTATTTCACACAACTCATCACTCTATTAAGGCTAGAGGGTATTTTGGACTGAGAAATGTGTCAATGGTTTCCTAGGGCATCGGATAAAAAAAATACCATGTCCAACATGGTATTTTTCTTAGGACTCAATAGTGTAATATTAAATCCAGGGGAAAAAAATACCCAGCCATATTTTTCATTTTTTTTATAAACACCAAATTTTACCTGTACCAAATGTGGGAATAAAAGTTCCCTAATACCATTTTCCTAGGCACCCACAATATTTCCTTATACCTTATTGTCTCTAAAGTTTTAAAAATAAAGTTAAAAAATATTTTATAATTATATAAAATTATTCTTAGGATTTTGAGGAGATTAAGGTAAAACGATTTGTTATTAAAGTAAATTATATGGGTAAAAGATACAATTTACACATAAAATTAAAAAAAAGGGGATAACTACAAAATAAATATGAAAATTTAAAAAAGCTGAGATACATCTTTAAAAAAGTTTTTCTTAAGACTTTTTAGCTTTTAATTTTTCTTCTTCGTTATAAATTATTTTTTTATAGTAAGAATTTTTTTTAGTACATAAAAGAGTCGAAGCCCAAGGAAAAACAAACAAACACAAAACAAACTAAAACCAACTAATGACCCAAAGCAGAAGGAGCTTCTTGCAGAACCACAAAGTGATCCAAATCCGTAAATGCATGACCTGCAAGCCGGTCGGCACAAGAATTCTTTTGCCGACTGGCTTGCAGGTCATGCATTTACGAATTTGGATCACCTTATGGTTCTACAAGAAGCTCCTTCTGCTCTGGGTCCCTCGTTGACGTTGATTCTCTATTTTTGTTTTTTGATTCTCAGTTTTAGTTTGTTTTATGTTTGTTTGTTTTTTCTTGGGCTTCGGCTCTTTTATGTACTAAAAAAAATAAAATAATAAAAACTCGCAAACAGGTACTAAAACAGCTTTCAAATGTTTTTTATTTATAATTTTCATTTTAAATGAACAACAGATACCTAATTCCCCCCACTATTTGAAATTCCAGTTTTAATTGGTCGTTTTCGGTGACGTAAAATGGGGACAGTCCATTAAAAAAGTGTAGCTGTGTTCATAGACTTGTACCTTAAATAAAAGAACAGTAATAATTTCACCAAAAAAAGAAGAAGTAATAATCCCAGTTAGACTTACCAGAGAGAATGCTTATGTATAATTCCAGCAAAAAACAGCCAAAGAAGCAATCTCATTTTGATTTTCTTCCCACATTTTTTTAATAGGGTTGAATAGGAGGAAAATATTTTTTATACTCCAAGACCACTCAATAATTTGGTGTTCCCTCTCACAACACTAATTTTTTCTTTCCTTTTATACCCTTATTATTATTATTTTTTCCAATTTTACCCTCTCATTTACATTAAGGGACCACAATAAATTCTATCCAATATGAGAGACTTAGCTAAAAGATAGCTATCAAGGTAATTTATCTATGAGATTCTTTTTCTGAATTTTTCAAATTAATCATTAAAGACAATAAAGTTCCCGCTACGTTTAGTGTGACGGGTATGACGCATGGTAACATAATAATTTTGCTGTACTGTACCTTGTTTACGGAAACAAACAAAATTCCCCTCTAATCCTCTAGCACATGGGATACAACAATTTCATAATTAAATACCAAAAACATGTAAATGTATTTGCATTATTGAGGTTTGATGGAATAACTGTATACCTTCTCACACCAAAACCTAGATTCTGAGTCTATATTTCATGCTAGATCCTGCCTTATTTGTCCTTTTCGTTTTACTATTTCTAATTCACTTTCATTGTACACTGTTATATTCTATTGCAATTAAAAACTAGACAATCATGCATTGACAGCTTGTGCATTTCATGAACAAACGCCACTGGTTTGATTAAATCTTTTGAGGAGATCCTACTACTAATTATTGGGGAGACAAAGAAGAAATCCTGCTTTTCCAATTAGTGCATGTTTGCACTTATAGGCGCCTACACAAATTTATTATGCACCATATGTTGCTAGGGGAATGACCAAGACACTAAAGAAAGCATTTGGTAGTGAAAATTGTTGGCCAAAAATAATGATAAGATCTATAATATTGTTATGGGGAATACTTTCTTGTACTACATTAATACAACATAATTGCTTGGCATGGAGGACCCATATGGTGTCTCATCCTAGGTTTATATATACACATGAATATCATTCTTCATTAATTCAATAATCAACAACATAGAAAAAATGTTTAGCTCATACTCAGCCAAAGAAGTTCATTACAATGTTAGATCCATTAGCTTGCCTTCTAGGATACATCCTTCATTACATAAGATTGAAAAAGAGCTCAAGAGGCTGAAAACAACATGGGATGCTTCACAAGTTTCAACAAACTCACTACAAAGTGAGTCAATCAAAACAGGTTTAACAGGGCTTGCAGAGTTGTATAATTGTGTACAAGAACTCATTGGTTGCCCCATCACTCAACAAGCTATTGTACGCCAACATCATCAACAAGAAAAGCATATAGAGAAGCCACTTGACATGTCAATTGGTTTGCTTGATGTTTGTGGATCAGCAAGAGAATCATTGTTATTGATGAAGGAACATGTTCTAGACCTTCAATCAGCTTTGCGCAGAAAGGGTGTGGATTCAAGTATCAATAGTCACATTTGTGCTTACATTTGTTTTAGGAAGAAGGCAAGGAAAGACATCTCAACAAGCCTTAAAACATTGAAGAAAATGGAAAGTACTTTTAAATCATACCCTTTCTTAGATGTAGATCACCATCTATTAACGGTGATCAAGGTGCTAAGAGAATTAAGTACAATCACCATTTCATTATTCCAAAAACTCCTACTTTTTATGTATGCGCAAGAATTGAAGAAAAACACTCGTGGGTGGTCATTGTTCTCTAGAATGGTGTCCAATGAATCTGATAGAGAAAAGAGGTTCATCAATGAGATGGGGGATATTGATGTTGCTCTCTGCTCCTTCCTGAAACGTAATGGGAAAAGTGATGCTAAAGATGATGTACAAATAATGAAGATGAGATTAGGGGAACTAGATGGGAGCATCAGAGACTTGGAGGCACGATTAGAGTGCCTCTTTAGGTGCTTACTACAACAAAGAGTGTCACTGCTTAATCTTCTCACACACTGAATTTTTTTTGTACATTTGTAATGTAATGTACCTTTTGAAACTTTGACAGATTTTATTTTCTAATTTTTGTAGAAAATATCTTGTCACTGTTTGAAATGATAACGCAATCGATTAATTTTGATGATGCACCGAATGAACAAAATTGGAAAAATAAAGAAAATAAAATCTATAAATTTTGGTTTCTTTATCTTCCTTTTATAATAAGATGGATTTGATTTGGCTTTTCTTTTTTTTTCCATGTATAAAACTAAATCAAATCAAATTAAATTAAACCGAATCCTTAGAGTTACCCATTTTCGCTCAAATTAGAATAAAATCCAAACGGTTGAAGTAATATGAATTAAGCCCAATATAAAATTAAAACTTTATTGAAATTAGGGTTCTCTAATTTTCTATTAAAACATGTTTAGTATAAGATATACTTCTCACACATGCTTTTTCAACGCACACGACGTTTTGATGTCGCACCTACAAAGGTTTTGTATTATTTTGGATCTAAACATGAGGTGAACCAAAATAAATTTGTGTCTCATTTTTTTTTTCTTCTTGTGTATGATATATGATTGTTGTCATATTCCCAAGAAAACACGTACTCTTTCTGAGTCAAGGACAAAACGAAATATACACCTTCCACCACTTGAATATTTGCACATCCTAGAAATATAAAGCAAGGATGATTTAATAGCATATTAATTTAGTGTAGTGATTTTTATTTTTTTTATACATAAGTAGTTATTTTTTTCAGTATGAAAAGAAATGTCTCTTCCAAATGCCTCAACGATAGAATGCAAATCTAACACAAACACTTTTTTTTCTAACATGTTAATATATGATTGAAGAATATTTGTATTATTAATTTTAAATTGGCGTGGTTAAAATAATTTAGACAAAATTTCCTAGATCATGCACTAATCATTGAAGTAAGAGCATGCAAAAATATTTTCAAGGCAATGTCAAACATTTCTTTTTCCTCTTAGGCCATGTTTGGAGTACCTGATAGAGAAGATAAGATAGGATAACTTATTATATTCTACTTTTATCTCTTATTTGGTTGGTCAATTTGATATGATTAGCTTATCATATTGTCTCATTTTATCCTATCCAATACATGATTTCTTATTCTATGGGGGGAGCTGGGTTAGGATTCTATAGGATAGTATACCAATAATGGATACACAATATATCCCCACACTATCCAATATATCTCACGTTACCCAATATATTTGCATTTATTGCATTATATTTTATTTTTTCTTTCTTCTTTCTCCTTCTAGATAATCTTAACAGATTGCTAATCATGTGATCATCAAACACAGGATATGATATGGCTTATCAGCCTCATATCATATCCTACCCTTATTAGCCTCATATCATATCACGTTACCCTTATCATCGAAGAGTAATTTCTATTTTTTTTCTAGACTTTTTATTTATTTATCTCTATAAACAAGCGTTGAAATGTTTTAAATTTCAAAAAAATTCTCATACCTTAACGTTGATATACAAATAAAAAATGAAAACATTCTTTGGTACAACAATATTTAATACTCCATTTTACAATGTGTTTTTAAATTCTATTTTCTTTTAATTTTTTGTAATTTTGAATTGTTATTAAAGTTTGATGATTATTACATTTTCATTCTTATCCTTACTTGTTCTTATTTTAATGTATTAATTTATTTCCTTTTTATAATTTTTTAATTAATTTAATTACTTCGTTATTTATAATTATTATATTTCTTCTGCCATCTTATTTACTGATCACTCAGTAGATATCTTCAAAACTTTTTTTGGTCAATCTTAATTGCACAATCTTTCAATTTCTCCTCGCGTGCTTTAAGCCTGAATTAAGTAACAAAAGCATCAATTACTTTTTTTTTTTTGTGGTAACTACCAGCATTCAAACAAGGACCATTATGGTGTTGTCCCCCCAACAAGCAACAACTACCATACTGACCACTAATGCTACTAAAGCATCAATTACTTATTATAATTATTTATTGAACTCATCTCTAAATTTTTGTCACCAACTAAATTAAGTTAAAAAAAAATATACTGTTCAGAGCACAAAATAAAAAAAGACCAGCAACCCCTCTTATTAATTTTTTTTAGAACCCCCCCCCCCCCCCCCCCCCCCCCAAAAAAAAAGTCCTCTATTCTATTCACAAATGAAAAAAGAAAAAATTAATCCCTCACGTTGATCATTAATGACTAGCAATAGAGGAGCTAAACAAACAAGGGGCCTTTGACTCGGCTCATGAAGCCTAGGTTAGAATCAGGCTTGGTTGTTAGAACCAAGCTTGGATTTATATAAAAGCTCGTTTAATAAAAAAGACTCAGACTCCAATTAAAAAACTCGGCCTAAAAGCATATCAGCCTGACTGCCTGACTTAGTATATTAGTTTTTATTTTTATTTTATATTTTTTATACTACTTGTAATAGTCCTCTATCTCTCCTCAATCCATTTCGCCCAATTTTATTGGTTAAACATATTTTTTGAATTATTTTGTTCTATATTATGCTGTTTGGATATACATTGAATTTATGAAAATTTATTATGGAATTACTAGTGTTGTTGATTATATATTCTGTTTGTATAAAAAATTTATAATAGCCCAACATAATTAATTAGCAAATTACATGTGACTAGATAATTAAGCATGTAATTATAAGTAAAAATAAGTAAATTCCCTAACAAAATTAGTTAGGGTCACTTTTGAGGCAAAAAGTGTACTCAGTGAAAATTATGGGGTATAAATGGGTGTAGATAAAAGTACACAAAATATAAAAATATAAATAGAAAGATTCCTAGAAAAATATTCCAGACTTTTGGGTAAAGTTTGATAATTAATGGAGTTGAATAAATAGATGAACCAATACTCACTTAACCTATGTTAAGTGGCTAGCAACCAAAGGAACCCCATATTTCCCTTCCCCAACTCGCATGCGCAGACGAAGAAGAAGAGAAGAAGAAAAGAAGAGAGAAAGAAGAAGAGGAAGGAGAAGGGTGAAACCTAGGGGGTGCAATCCTTGATGGTTTTGAGTGATTCCAAAGCCTAAACCACTCTAAATCTTCCCCTCTTTCATAATCCTAGCTTGGTTCTTAGTGGGGAGTGTTGTGGTGTGAGATTTCTTTCTCCTAAATTTCGAACCATAGGAGAAAATGAGAGATTGTTGGCTTCTACTTCCATGGAAGCTTGAGGAGTGACCAATTCTTGATTGTGCAACACTTGGTGGTAAGATTTCATCCCTTGAACTCTAGTTTATGGAGAATTCATGATTTGGGTTTTGGATGAATAGTGTTTTGGGTTTATGAAAATTTTAGTAAATTGGCTATGTTATAGGAAGATTGAGGCCTAGTATATGTTGAGAAAAATGCTAGGAATGACGTTTAATCGGTAAAAATGAGCTTAGTTAGTCATATGATTTTGTTTTGAAAATCACAAGATTATGCACTTGACTATGGTTTGGCTTGTTTTTGTAATCAATGGTTTGGTTTGGTTGAGTTTTGATTATGTCCACGTGATGCTTAAGATTGAGGCATTTGGACCAACCTTGAGTAACCAACCGTTGGAGCAAGCTATGGAGCTCGATTAGCTCCTTGGAATTGATATTTGTTTTGTGAAGGTTGGTGAAGAACAAAGGTTGAATTGGAAGCTTTGAGGTAAGCCTTCGGACCTTGGGTGTGATTCCCTTTATTGTTCCATCAAGCCCTGAACAGGTAATGGTTGTGCTGTTGTATATAAATGCAATGAAATATTGTAATACTTTGTTATACGTATTTGCATGCTTTGGTGTGACATAGGATGGTGTTTCCCTATGTTGGTATGTTGCATGACGATGCGTAAATCATACTTGGTAGTTTAGCTGGTCAGTAGGACTATTTGCATCTGAGTATCCTTAGGACAGCTCGAGAGCTCGAGGGATTTCTCCTGGAGATGTTGTGTACACTTGTATGGATATGTATTTACTGCATTATTATTGTTATTGCTATTACACTGTTATTGAACTATGGGGTGGAGAGATGCTCCAAGGACCCCTGGTTTACTGTATATATTTGTATATCTCACCCCGTGTTGTTGGGGACTCCCTTTCAGGCAAGGATGCTGCAGGAGCTTCTAATGGCAAGTGGCCATATTTGAAGTAGTTGATACAAGAAGAGTTGCATCATTGAGATTAAGCATGTCATTTTGTAGTTCCTATGTATAGGATTGTCCATTGAAAGTTATTTGTATATGCATGTTATGTTTAATTGGATGGACTTAGCCTATGCTCATCCCCTTTGGTATCTCTTTTGTTGATGGGAGCCAAAGAGTTGATCATAGTGTTTTGTAGTTAAGTCCCATGTTTTATAATTGAAACTTGTAAACATGATGTAATGATATGATGGAAATACATGGAATCCATTTGATGCATATGTATTGATTATATTCATGTATTAAAGTCTTGGCATGTTAATTAGGTGTTGAGAAAAGGGGTTGGATGTATCCCCATGAACTGAGAAAGAAAATAGAGAGTGCGGAAATTTTTCTGTCAGCGCGCTTTAGCGCCCTGCTACCGCTGTGAGGGCCAAGACTCTCTGCCTCTACGCGCTTCAGTGCCCAAAATAGAGGCTTAAGCGCTCGGCTAGCGCGCTTGAGTGCCCGGATGCGCGCTTTAGCGCCCAGCGCTGCAAAAAGGCGAGTTTCTCTCTGCCAATGGGCGCTTAAGCGCCCGACAGCGCGCTTTAGCGCGCACGACCTGTGTCCACATAAACATGTGTGGTTTCAAATGGTCATAACTTGAGTTACAGATCTCTAAATGAGGCGCGGTTTGAAACCTTGCGTTGCTAAAATAGAGAGGAAGACATTTAACCACCCTTGGTCAAATGAAATGAGTTTATTGTATTAAGCTTAAATTATTTTATTCCGCAATGTAATATGGTTATGGTCACTCGATTGAGTAATTTAAACTCGGCTTGGTTTTAAAAGAAAAATTTATCCAGATTTTAATTGAACCAATGTGATCGTAACAACGCTTAATATTATAAATCAATGTTAACAAACCGGTTCTAGAACGGGGTGTTACATTTTTGCTGTCTTATTTTTTTAAAGATGCTAAACTAGGCTTTTATTTTTTTGTAAATAAGTCAGGCCGCAGACCGAGAATTATATTCATAACAGGTAACAGGCTTGGTCAAACTGACACATTTAAACACATACTTAACCCTTTATGACCAAAGCTCGACTCGGCTCGATCTGTTAACATCCTTAACTAGCAACATACAAATTTATTCCATGACACTACAAGTTGTGTTGTAATATTTTATTTCTCTTGTCCCTAATTACGTATCAATCAAGTGCAACCTAAGTGACTCTTAGGCAACATTTTGGGGCTTTTGGCATAGGAATTGATCGTAGGGGTGTAAACGGGCCAGCTGGCCTAGCCCAGCCTACAGCCCGACCTATGTTGAGCCTGCCCTAGCCCAGCCTAAGTTGAAAAAGTGGAGTAGACTTAGACTTATAAGAAAGCCTTTTAACAAATAGGCCGTAGGCCAATTTTGTCGAGCCTGACCTAAAACCTTGTAGGTTGGCCTATTTAATTTTAAAAAATAAAATAAAATAATATATTTATTTTAGGTGGCAATTAGTACCAAACCCTTGTCTTGATGGTGGTTGAACAATATCTCAATAAATGATATTCTCTTGCAGACTTTATTTCAGCTTTGGTTGACTTAGTAATTGTATTTTTTTATTTTCCCTATTTCTTTGACTCTATTCCTATCTGATATACATTATAGAGATAGGGTATTATATTGACTCTTTCTTGTTTGTCATTTTTTATTTCTTATGAGAAGTACAAGTGCATGTATGAATGAAACTTTGCTAAATATATATATTTTTTAAAAAATTTCACTATTGTAAATTTTTTAATACTCACTAGTGAAATTTATATCTTGTGTAAAAAAATGCATCAATTTATAAACACGTCAATGACTTGTAATGTCAAGCAAATATTTAAAAAATTGTTAAAAATATTTGTAAAATTATATCACGAGGGAGGCCTATAAGGCCTGTATGTCATATCAGGCTCTCTAATTTTTAAAATTAGGCTACACTTGGCCTATAAATAAAGCCTTTAGTAGGCTAATAGCCCAGATAGACTGAATATTTTTTTACGTAGGCTTAGGCCGGGAAGGCCAAAGCCCAGCCAGCTCATTTACACCTCTAATTGATGAGCTGAATGTGTGTTTTATTTCAGGGGTATTATCATTTGACATCAGTATCAAATTTAAATTTTGACTCTTTATTTGAGAGTCGTTAGATCAAAACATATCAACGACTCTACTTTGCAAGCATGTGACACAATTGATCTTTTTTTTATAACATTGATCTAATGTCTTTCAGATGATGTGTCAAACTTTAAATTTGACACCGGTGTCAAAGGATCCTATCCCTTTATTTTATTTATTTTCAGATTTAATGTTTATCATGTTATAGATGATAAACTTTATCTCTTTCACACAAAAAAAAATGTGAAACTCATGTGAGGAGAAGAGAGAGAAAATGAGCGTTACACACTTTAATGTATATATAAAAAACAAAATTATCTCTTATAACATAAAAAACAATCAACTTTTTTAATAAAAAGAAAATGTATTACTTTTTAACCTCATGCCCTCTCATGGGTTTTAATTTTAGAGCGCACCACACATAGAATAGAATCCACCCATATTAAATGTGCTGTATCTTCCTAATCCTAATATATTACCGGATGCCACCTTAGTAAGTAATAGTTGCCAATATTTATTAATGAATCTTGCAAATATCTGTAAATTAAACTAGCACTTCACCTTTTTTTTATTAGTAAGGCACCCAATAATTAATTGTGTCCAGGTTCCCCATAATAATAGCTGAATGGTTTTAGTTTAAATAATATTTATGTTTTTCTAATGTATAAAGATTTATATATTTATGTTGCAGGAAGTTAAAAGTTTACATCAAATAAAACAAGTCAACAAAAACGTATTAGGCTTATTTATTACTCATGTGCATTGCACAGATAATTAATATAGTTTAAACGAAATAACAAATGAAAATATTAAAAAATCACAATTTCAGCCACAATGTATTATTATTAAGGAGAAAAGTTATAGTTACAACTTTTTTTTTTACAACCTCTTACAATCATACTTTATCACTCTTGATTTCCGCCAATCCACGGTTATCATTTTTTCAAATTAAATTTATTAATTAATTATTAATTCACGATAAATAATATTCGTTGATTGGCGGAAATCAACGGTATTAAAGTATGGTTGTAAGAGATTGTAAAAAAAAAGTTGTAATTATAAACTTTCTCGTTATTAAATATTAATAAATAAGGAGTTTTTACAGCTTTAATTTATCAAGCAATTTTTCTGAAATCTGAACAAATTTCGGTCGTTGATTTCCCCCCTTAATTGTATGATATTTCTTTTGAATTGACTCACATATATGTAATTCTTAATATCTTTTATTTTAAAATATAAATAATTTTACAATTTTAAACATTTTCCATTATAATTTATATATTTTAAATGTGACTAAATTAACTATTAATTAAGCGAGAACTTATATTTACTGCCTAATTTTCTTACAATTAAATCTTAACCGTTGATTTTCGTCAATCTAACAGTGATAATTTATGGAATCATATTTATTAATTAATAATTAATTTGTAATAAATTATAACCGTTAGATTAACGGATATCAACGGTTAAAACTGGGTAAGTAACAAGTAGTAAAAAATTAGGTAGTAAGTATAACCTTTCCCATTAATTATACACATTCCATTTATAATTTATAATTTAAATTTCAAAATATTGATTAACAAAAAAACAAACTCAAAATATTGTACAAGATATTTTTTTTTTTTGGTATAACCCGGAGGTATCCCCATTCAACCTCCTCCGGCCACCTTGCCCTGGGGTAGGTACGGCTTGTAGGCTAGCCCCTCATTGGAATAACGAGTGCATCGAGCTTCGCTACCGGAGGAAGGATGAGACTAATCGCCCAACCGAGAAGAAGACACTTTCCTCCTCTGACCCCCAATTTTTTTTCAAAATTTTATTTGAGGCAGGGTTTGAACCCGTGACTCAAGCAAACCCTTAGCTACGCTTTGCGGTTTGTACAAGATACTTTACAAGAATAAGATATTTTTTTTTTTCCTACCATAAAAGAAAAGAAAACAAGATATATTATCACACTGTGCAATTGACAGAGCAGGGGACCCAAAAAAAGAAAAAAAGAAGCGAAACGTTGCGCTTATCCAGAAAATTCAAGTTCCCGCTTAGTGCGCACTTTAAAAACCTCATTTCTTTTTCTCCTTTCCCCCCAACAAAAGTTTCAGTCTTTTGAGTCTCTCTTGAGCTTCTTTCTTCTCTGCCAACAATGGTCAAACGCAGAACACCAGAAGCCCCCGATGAACAAGACGACACCGTTTCGTTGGTTCCTTCTAAGCGAAAGAACGCTAAGCGCTCTGACGCTAACTCCGAAGACAGCTTCGTCGGAAAACCCATTCCGGCCTCCGAGGCCCTAGCCAAATGGCCCCATCGCTATTCGTCCAAGGTTTTTATTCTTCTCAATCCTCTTCTCTTCAGAAATACCTAATTTTCTTTTCAAGATTTTTCTTTTCTCTTTTTTTTAAAAAAAATCTCTCTTTGCTGAAACTCAGGTGGAAAAGAAGGGTTCAGCTGGAAGATCAAACGAGTGAGTTCAAATATTTTCCTATTTTATTTTTTTGCATTTCGATTTTGAAAAATCACTATGTGGTATGTATAATGTATATGATTGTGTAGGGTAACCAACGAAGATGGTAAGATTTTTCCGGCAAAATGTCATTATCGTCAAGCTAGGTTGGATGGGGTTCTGTATAAGGTTAATGATGATGTCTATGTCAAGGTATTGTTCCCTTTTTACTTCGCTGTTTTAATTATGATGGTATGTTCTCACTGAATTTTTTGTAAAGATTGAACCTTGTTTTGCAATTATAACCTTTTGTTGTTGAAGATTTTGTGGTTGGATTCACTATTTTTACGTTGCACATAGAATTGTTGTTATTTTTGCTGTTGTTTGGGATTACTGTGTTAACTTATTCTCATACAACCTGCCTTTCAGGCTGAAGATGAGAAGCCTGATTACATTGCACGAATCGTTGAGATGTTTGAAACGGTTGAGAATGAGAAATATTTCACAGCTCAGTGGTTTTACAGAGCTGAAGACACTGTGAGATAACTTTTACTATAGCAGTTGTCTTCATCATCCTTTAGCTGTTTTTGGGTTTTTAATTTTTGAGGTTTTAATTCTTGCAGGTCATCAAAGACCATGGTGATCTTGTTGACAAGAAACGGGTATTTATATCTGATATCAAAAATGAGAATCCGCTTGATTGTATTGTTTCCAAAGTGAAAATTGTTCAAGTCACTCCAAATGTACGTGCTTCATAGTCATTTTGTGTGTGTGTGTGTGTGTGTGTGTGCGTAAATACATTGTAATTCATCTATTTCTTCTAAAGCACCTCGCGTGTGATATCGTTGAAAGAGTTTGCAATTTGCATACTACAGGTGGGTTTGGCTACAAAGAAGAAAAAAATCCCTTCTTGCGATCTCTATTACGATATGAAGTACACAGTGCCATACTTAACCTTTTCAAACCTTGGCAATGGTAGGAATTTCTTTTCAGATATGATGATTTGTATACTGCATTCCTCATCGTTGTTATTTATGGTGCACTTACACTGAATTTGCTTGTTGACGTGGTTTACTCTGATTATCCAGAGGCAACCAAAACAGAAAGTGATGCATCTTCAACAATTTCCAGCGAAGCTGGATCTAATTGTTGTGTTGATGTCACTAACATAGGTAAGGGAGATACATCTCAACATAACAGATCTGATTCGTCAGAATGGACTTTACTAGATTTGTATTCTGGCTGTGGAGCCATGTCCACGGGCCTATGCTTTGGTGCATCTATATCTGGCATCAAACTTGTCACAGTACGTAGAATAATTTACATCAATCAATTTGGTTTATTTTAGCTGTCCTTTTAAACAACTTATTTTGACGGATTTTGGAACGCTTTGTATTTGACTTCAAAGAGGTGGGCTGTGGACATTAATGAACAGGCATGTAAAAGTCTGAAGTTAAATCACCCTGAAACTCAGGTGAGGTTTTGTTGGGTACTCGTAGTTGACATTTGTCATTGTATCTTCATTCATATATGAAGACCTCAACAATATACTCATTGCTTGCCAAAAATCTCAATCAGGTGAGGAATGAGCCAGCAGAAGACTTTTTAAATCTACTAAAAGCTTGGGCTAAGCTTTGCGAGAAGTTTTCATTGTTAGGATCAGAAAGGTCAGATTGTAATCCAGATATGGATGAGGATGAGGATGAAGTTGGTGATCCGAATAAACAAGACTCAGGAAATGCATCTGACTCTGAGGAATTTGAGGTGGAAAAGTTACTTGCTGTTTGCTATGGTGATCCCAACGATGTCAAAAAACCCGGATTACATTTTAAAGTATGCTGGCTTCAAACTTGCACAATACATTGACTGGTTTGCAATCACATATTTAGTTTAAAGCTGTTACTTTGTGATACTTTTAAATTTCGTAGGTGTCTATTTTTTTGGGAAACAAATGCAGGTGTGAGTATAAATTTAGGTTATAGCACAATAAGCATGTGCAATCCAATGAAATTATCATAAAATTTATGGCTTTGATTTTTTCATATTTGAAATAGGTTGTTATTTGGTATATAAATCATTGATTTCATCAAGGCATGCTAGGATTATCTTGGTACTAATGTAAATAGCAGTTATTAACTAGGGGCAACATGTGTAGCATAGATATGGATATAAGTATTGGACATGTGTATAGAATAACATTTTTGTCAAATTGGGATATGGGTATAATGAATGGTTTAAAATATAATTGGATGTTAATGTAAAAAAAGCCTCATAATTTGGTTGTACTCATTTTTAAAATCATTATTAAGAAAATATAATAATTGCAATACCTATTATACCAATTAAGTTATGCAGTTCTTGAACTTTGACACTTTCATTGGCTTCGTCATCTTATCTGCTTTGGTACCAACAAAAACTTGAGTAGTCAACTCAAGGTGAATATTTGTTAAAGGTGTCTTGACTCTAGAATTTCTCGGCATGTTCCAACTTCCAACCTCATTGGATTTATTTTTTTTCGATTTCCTTGTGTTAATGTAATGTTTTTTCAAGACTATTGTCTTCGATCATCGCTTCTTGGTTAGAACATGAATTAGCTATTTCTTGGTGGTATTCGTAGTGTCGATATGGAAATATTGCATACTTTTAATTTTATCTTGTGCAATGAAAAATTCAGTTAATGATCAATCTTTCTGCTGTTATAATCACTCAGGTGCGTTGGAAGGGTTATGATTCCAGTGAGGACACATGGGAACCAATAGAAGGCTTGAGGTTTAGTCTTGTCATCAAAATATTGATATCATTCTCTTTAGCTTCTCTTTATTGAATTTTTGTTTCTCACTTAATGCTTTAAGGTTTAAGCCAAATCTCTGCAAGATTCTAACTGACTATGTTTGTACCAATGTACCAGCGATTGCGAGGAAGCTTTGAAAGATTTTGTGGAAAGAGGATATAAGAAGAAGCTATTGCCTCTTCCTGTGAGACTCCGTTCTTAAATTCTCCTCTTACACGCAAACTCTTCTCTCTCTTATAATGATTATCAATTTTGTAACACTATACGCTTGTGCAGGGTGATGCTGACTTTATTTGCGGAGGACCCCCATGTCAAGGAGTAAGCGGTTTCAACCGTTTCAGGAACACCCAAGATCCATTAGAGGATGTGAAAAATCGGCAGTTGATTGTTTATATGGATATTATTGATTTTCTAAAGCCAAAATATGTACTCATGGAGAATGTCGTCGACATTTTGAAGTTTGCTGGTGGTTTTCTGGGGCGTTATGCTATAGGCCGTCTTGTGGCCATGAATTACCAAGCAAGAATGGGCATGATGGCAGCAGGGTCTTACGGCCTTCCACAATTTCGTATGCGTGTTTTTCTTTGGGGAGCTCGTCCTACCGAAGTATGTCTATTATTTGTACTTAAAGTTTTTTTTTTTTTTTTTTTTTTTTTTTTGATATTTATTTTGAACGTTGATGTTATAAATATGAAGATTAATGATTTCAGTATTTTTTTTTGGTAGAAATTGCCTCCATATCCATTACCAACTCATGAGGTGGTATCAAGAGGTTTCGTACCGTCTGAGTTTGAAGTAAGGACTGACAGAAAAAACATGTTCCTCCCATTTTCTTAGAAAAGCATGGTTTCTATGATTTTAATCAATGAGATCTGGCAATTTTCATGATGCAGGAAATTGCAGTTGCTTATGACACTAAAGACACTTGTAAGCTGGCTGACGCTCTTTTTCTTGAGGATGCAATATCAGATCTCCCTCAAGTATGTTTATTTTGCTCACAAGTAAATTGTTAAATGAGTTTGTTGGATTGATATGAAATTTTGATTCCATTTCATGCCTTGTTGTTTTTAATCTTCCCATCAATTAGGTTACGAATGATGAGAGCGAGGATGAAAGGAAATATGGGGCTGCTGCTCGCACTGAGTTTCAAAAATTTATTAGATTGACGAGAAGCGGTTAGATTTTATATTTAATTTTGTGAGAATAATGCTATATTGTTCATACTTTGCTTTACCGTCTTTATATGCTTGCGAAACTAATTATATAAGGGCTCCCTGTAAGACATAGTTGAATATTTTGTCATGCTCTGCATTAGTTTTGCTATAATACTATTCTGTTGTGGTGGTTGCCTGTAGTTTGATTGGGTAAGAAAATTTGTCACATCACCTTGCATGTATTAACTACATAATACTACAGCACAACATGGATATTGCCTGATTATACGTTCTCTGCTTTGAAGAGATGGTGGGTTATATGGCTACTGCTCAAAGCGCACAACGTCGAGTGCTGTATGATCATCGTCCTCTGCAATTAAACAAGGATGATTATGAGAGAGTTATCCAGATTCCCAAGAAGAAGGTTCCATACATTGATCTTGTGTGCTTTTATATATGTACACATTGTTTTTTACTCCAGTTTAAGTTAGATGGTGCTTGCTTACCTTTTTAGGGTGCAAACTTCAGAAACCTACCAGGAGTACTTGTGAAAGGCAACAAAGTTGAATGGGATCCGTCCGTTGAAAGAGTGCTGCTAGAGTCTGGGAAGCCTTTGGTACTAATCTTGTTTTGTCACATTATCTTATGGACATTTATTTTGACACTTGTCCTTCGTGAATTGCAAAACATTTTTATCTAATTTATATTTGTATTCTGTTCGTGCATAGGTTCCTGATTATGCTATGACATTTGTTCGCGGGACCTCTCCTAAGTATATGCATATTATCTTGTTTTCTGTTACTATATTTTTTGTCCTCTTTTCGCTATCAAAATTCCTAATATACCTGCTGGAAACAAAACAGGCCATTCGGTCGTTTGTGGTGGGATGAAATTGTTTCAACAGTTGTGACAAGGGCTGAGCCTCACAACCAGGTTATTCTTCTAACTTTGTGCATTATTTGGCAAACTAATGCTGTTTACACAATCCTTTCGGTGCAAATGATGTTGTATTTGAATAATGTTAATTGTTTTAGCGTAAGCATTTTTCAATTAACTCGTCACCATGTCAATTCTTTACCCTGTGTGAAGTAGCAGTGTTTTCTTGTTTGTGTACTTTTGCTTGTATCATGATGCATATCTCAACAAAAAATGAAATTTTATTGTTAGGTTATTCTCCACCCTACACAAAACCGAGTGCTTACAATTCGAGAGAATGCGAGACTACAAGGGTTTCCTGATTGCTATAAACTTTGTGGAACTGTCAAGGAAAGGTACGTTCAGTGGGAATCAGAATCATTTCTTAAATGTAACAATTTTGTGGTCCTTTTTTTTTTTTTTTTGAAAAAGTAAAATTTCTTCTATCGGTGCCCTGGCCATCCTAAAGTTTACTAAATCCCCTCCCCCCCTAATGTGATTTAGTTTATCAGTTAACTTATTTAATATTCTCTATCTCTGTTTCATTATCACCTTCGTTTCCAGAAGATAATTGTATTAACTCAAAGTCCTGTACTCAATTCTTTTCCTTTCTTGGCACCTAATGATTCCATGTCTGATACAGATACACACAAGTTGGGAATGCTGTTGCTGTTCCTGTAGCTCTTGCGCTGGGATACACATTTGGTTTGGCTTGCCAAGGATTGTGTGATGACAAGCAACCTTTGACAATCCTTCCCTTTAAGTATCCAAGTTGTCTTGCCCGTTCAACTTCAGCTCAAATTGAGAATGATGACTCAAGTTGAGGCTGTTCTCCTGCACCCCGAATAAATCTTTGGTACTATTGCTGTACCAAGATTCAGTACATCTCATCAATGAGAGCAGTACACATCAGAGGAGAGAGAAAAAATATGACAGAAAAATAAAATAAAATTAGCCTACACCCGAGCTCTCTGCCATTGCTATTTAAACTTTTACATTTTTAATTCATAGTTTCCCTTTTTAAGGTATTGAGTGTACACTAGGGCGGAAGAATTGTATGCATGATTGTTGTATGTACACTTATGACATTGCTTATAATAATTTAAGATTCAATTTTGGTAATGGCTTTCCATACTTTGAGTTCTATTTATCAACAAAATAGATACCATTTATGCATGCTTTACCGAGTAGAATTTATGATATACGACACTTGAAAACATTTAATGGAAATCCTTGTTTTGTAAATTTTCAATCATATTATGTTACTGCCATAATATATTATAATTGTTCTCGTACTACTAAGATTTTGAACCCTTTATACACCTTTATACATCGAATCCCATGAGTATAACTGAAGTTGTGCACCAAATGCAATGCAATATAGAGTGCTAACATAAAATGTGGATGGCAGAAATGATTAGCCACAATATTGAATATAAAACGATAAGAATGTAAACACTTATGGGTTTGATTGATTAAGGTATGCTTAATTCATATAAATTGAAAGGCACCACTTCCGCTTGTGCTTGGTGGTGTGGTCATTGAATGGTAGAGTTGAGTGTTGAGAATGGTATTGGGTAAAAGCTTCTCTCCCATAGTGTTTAAATTTTATTTTAAGCATTCGAACGCGCTCCACTAAGCAAATATGATGATGAAAATACATTTTGTTTTGTCAAAGATTGTTTTGTTATATGACTCCCACAACTACCTTAAAGTCATCTTCTAGTGATCTTTTAATGTTCTTCTGAAAATTAAATCAACTACCAGGAGCACATGTCAAGAACATGTTCTTTGAGGAGCGTAAGACTCAGAGTGATAAACCCATTGTGCAAAGTCTGGTAGTCAAACTTACACACAGACCTATAAAATTGCCTAAGAAGAATACCTGAAATTGGAAAAATGATATTGTACATCATCACATTGAAATTAGCACTAGAAATAGAAATTATAGAACAACATGAATTGGATTATTCTTTGATATACAATTTTTTTTTTACAATGGTTCAATTCTATATTGTTCCTCACTATCTAATTTATACGAGTTATATCTCAAATAATACCTCTAAAGTACCACATTTCTTTTGCTTTAATAAATATTGCATGTCAAATATGGTTCCAACTTCCAACATAAATCATAGGCATTGGTGAAAAAAAAAGAAAAAGAAAATTAGTCGGATGGGATGGGTCTCATGATATAGAAGAATATGGAATTTCTTGTCCAAAAATTGGCATGACCTCTCACGAACGATGTTTCATGAGTAAGCCTGAATCTTAAAGTATCTGAGCTCACATAAACAGTGAACACCAAATATAGGCATGAGGTTTCATTCATTAGTATTTGAAAGATAAAACATTTTAGGAAAACTGAAGAACTAGTTATTTTATACTAGAAGAAGAAATAAATGTTACATTAAAGGAACTCATACCTGTGGCGAACTCATACCCCAGTGTTGCAGTCTCATTCTCCCATGCCTTCCAACCACGTATCTACAGTTAGGGATGTGCATGGGTCGAACCGAACCGGTTTTTTTGAAAAACCGAACCGAATTGGTTTAAATGGTTCGGTTCAAAAGTGGTTCGGTTCAAAAGTGGTTCGGTTCGGAAGTGGTTCGGAACCGGTTCGGAAGTGGTTCGCAACCGGTTCGGAAGTGGTTCGAAACTGGTTCGGGTCGACCCTCTTTTGAAAAGAAAAAAATTAAAAATTTATAAAATAAAGTTATAAAAATTAATTTGGTTCGGTTTGAAAATGGTTCGGTTCGGTTCGAAAACGGTTCGGTTATGAAACCGGTTCTAAAAACTGGTTCGGTTCTTAAACCGGTTCTAAAAACCGGTTCGGTTCTTAAACCGGTTCTTTAAAAACCGGTTCGGTTCATGAACTGGATTTTGAAAACCGGTTATTTTATGGGGCGGTTCGGTTCGGTTCATGGTTCGACCCACTTTTTTGGTTATTTTGCACATCCCTATCTACAGTAACAAAAATCTCCAGCCATTTAGTGCAGTTTTTCTTTAGCATTTAAATCATTTTTCATTTGTCTTGGGTTAAGGTTATTATCATATCATTTAATACACAATTGCATCCATGCATCCCCATGTTCTAATTCATTGTTATACTGACACTAAAGTCCACTAATTACGAAAATAAGGATAAAATATAAGTCAACATACCTTAAGTTTGAACAAAATCAAAAGATTTTATTCTGTCCCCCCTTCCTCCCTCTTTTTTTCAGTAGAAAAAAATAACAAATAACAAATTAAGAAACTACAAATGCTAATGAGACTAACAATATTTAAGACTTCAGTATGTCTGTAATTAAATAAATTTCAGGTTCATCACCTAAAGATATAATCACATTATCAAAAATATATAAATGATCTACACTCACGCTCCCAAAGCAAGAAAATGTCATAAGGTGAATACCTTTCAACTCAATATCCTTAAATGTGCACAAATATGAGAAAACAAAAACAAAAATTCTAATTAGTATACAAAAAACAAAAGAATAAGCTGACCTTTAGTCTTCCAAGAAGCATTGTGACAGCACTGTGAAGCACACGAACAACTGCTAAGAAGAATATGAGAATGTGTAACTGGTCCAATCCAACGACAGATAAAAGTAAACAACTCAAGTTTCATTTCTAAATGAAAAAAGAAAAAAAGAAACATAGTTACCTCCATGCTGCATTTGAATGAGTTAGTATCAGCCGTTAAATATCTACCTTCATAAGACAGAAGGTTCCTAGGATGTTCTTAGTTGGGAACCATTGTTGAATGAGATATTTGCTTCAAGTAATTCAAAAATTTGGGAGATTTGAGTTATTGTGGGTGTTTTGGAGCTTGAATAGTCACTCCCCAAGTATTCTAAGGTGATTTGGGGTAAATTTCCACCATTCAACTCTTGTTTTCATGAAAATTTGATGAATCTAGGTTATGTGCATAGTACAGCACGAAAATTGGTTGGTGTGATGTGTTGGGAGTTGATTTGATCATGTAATCCATCCTTTGGAGATGTTGTTAGGAATGCTAAATAAATAGTAGAAATAGGTTTAGATTGTCATTCAGAAGCTGGAAAACAACAACTGATGCCCAAAGGACAGGACTGTTAAGAACATAGTGGACCAGAGTGAGCACACATTTCAGACTAGTTATACTAGAAAAACATACATAATATGATGATGCATATACATTTTGTTGTGTAAGCGATTGTTTTGTTACCTGACTCCCACAACTACCTTAAAGTCATCTTTTAGTGATCTTTAATTTACTTCTGAAAATTAAATCTACTACCAGGAGCAAGGTGGACCTATACATAATTCACTGTAAAAAAAGGAAGATAAATCCACAATGTGAAGAACATGTTCTTTGAGGAGCGTAAGACTCTTAGTGATAAACCCATTGTGCAAAGTCTGGTAGTTAACGTTACGCATAAACCTATAAAATTGCCTACATAAGCATCCATGAAATTGGAAAAATGATATTGTCCATCATCACTTTGAAATTAGCACTAGAAATAGAAACTATAGAACAACATGAATTCGATTATTCTTTGATATACAATTTTTTAACAATGGTTCAATTCGATATTGTACCTCACTATCTAATTTATACTAGTTATATCTCAAATAATGCCACTAAAGTACCACCTTTCTTTTGCTTTAATAAATATAACATGTCAATGATGGTTCTAACATCCAACATAAATCATTGACATTGGAGAAAAAAAAGAAAAAGAAAATTAGTGGGATGGGATGGGTCTCACGATATAGAAGAAGATGGAATTTCTTGTCCAGAAATTGGCATGGGCTCTCACGAACGATGTTTCATGAGTAAGCCTGAATCTTGAAGTATCTGAGCTCACATAAACAGTGAACACCAAATATAGGAATGAGGTTTCATTTAATAGTATTTCAAAGATAAAACATTTTAGGAAAACTGAAGAACTAGTTTTTTTATACTGGAAGAAGAAATACATGTTACATTAATGGAACTTATACCTATGGCGAACTCATACCCTAGTGTTGAAGTTTCCTTCTCCCATGCCTTCCAACCACGTATCTACAGCAACAAAAATCTTCAGCCATTTAGTGTAGTTTTTTTTTTAGCATTTAAATCATTTTTCATTTGGTCTTTGGTTAAGATTATTATTATATCATTTAATACACGATTGCATCCATGCATCCCATGTTCTAATTCCTTGTTATACCTACACTAATGTCCGCTAATTATGAAAATAAGGATACAGATATAAGTCAACATACCTTAAGTTTGAAGAAAATCTAAAGATTTTATTCCCTCCCTCTTTCCCCTATATTTTTTTCAGTAGAAAAAATAACAAATAACAAATTAAGAAACTACAAACGCTAATGAGACTAACAATATTTAAGACTTCAGTATGTCTGTAATTAAATAAATTTTAGGCTCATCACCTAAAGATATAATCACATTACCAGAAATATATAAATGATCCACACTCACGCTCCCAAAGCAAGAAAATGTCATAAGGTGAATACCCCTCAACTCAATATCCTCAGATGTGTACAGATATGAGAAAAGAACAAAAAACCTAATTAGTATACATAAAACAAAAGAATAAGTTGACCTTTAGTCTCCGAAGAGGCATTGTGACAGCACTGTAAAGCACATGAACAACTGCTAAGAAGAATATGAGAATGTGTAACTGGTCCAATCCAATGACAAATAAAAGTAAACAACTCAAGTGTCATTTCTAAATGAAAAAAGAAAAAAAGAAACATAGTTACCTCCATGCTGCATTTGAATCAGTTAGTGTTAGTAGCTAAATATCTACCTTCATAAGACAAAAGGTTCCTAGGATGTTCTTCTTCAGATGGACATGGCAACATTTTGTTTGCAATCTTTGCAGGAATACCTATTTGGACAATGTAACTCTGCCCAAAAGTCAACAGCAGCGAAACGAAACCTAAACTCATCAAGTCTGAAAAAAATAGACAAAAATATGATAAATTATTATTTATTCCACAAAAAGCTCATAAGGAGAGGGAAAAAAATGAAAAACTAACTACAAAAAGTAAAATAGCTTTTTCTTAATTAACTTCAAAATTAATGCTTTGACTTAATCCTTACCAGCCTTGACTTCTTCCCGAGCTTCATTCAAAGCCTTCTTTCACTTATCCACTAACCACTAAAGAATATTTCAACGGGTTAGAACATCACATTTCTAGGAGTTAGGGCTAATAATTACAATCAAAAAATGACAACAACAACAACTTGCAAGATGTCATGCACAAATGGAGCAATGGTTAAAATTTTGTGTTGTTATTTATTTATTCATTTCTTATTTTCTCATGTAGTGGAGAATGGACAAGAAAGTGTTGGCCGACATGTACATTGTTAAAGAATAAATCACTTGTCTTACAATCATTCAACATAGCCTATTTATGTAAGTAATGTGTCTACTTCAAAATAAGTTATCAAGAAATTACATTTTGAAGGAGCACCAAAATTTAGTTATAAGTATGTATCTTCGTTGGCAGGTATGTTGGAGTTTCTAATGGTAACATTTCAATTTTGAAGCTCGATAAAGAACCATGGCATGATGTATAGATGAAATACACCATACCCCTCTCAGCTTCTTATGGTGAGATACATATTTTGGCCTTCATTTTTTTTTGGGGAGGGGTCCTTTTCCATTCACTTGTTCCATGTAAATATTGCGTAGAATACACACCATTGATTCTCTAAACCAACATTTTGATTGGAACAATAAAGGAAATAACATGCACTCTCTTAGATATAACTTGTCATTTTAAATTCCTTAATAATTTTTTTAGGGAATTCAATTGAAGTGTCAAATGACAGACACACATATTGCCTCAACCAGAAGCTGAAAGTAAGAGGTGATATGCACAAAACCTTCCTCCCTTTAAGACATTTCTTTATAATTAATTTGGTGTTTTGTTTTTACTTGATCAAAAACAAAACACAGAGTTGGGGCTAATAATTACACTAAAAAAATAGTGTTTTATGTTTCATTAGCAGCTTACCTTCCTTACTTTGTGAAGACTCTTCTCCAGAGTTATGGATATCAAAATGAAAACAGTGCATACAGCAGTAACAACCCACGTTGGTGTCTGATCAAGATCTCTGGAGCTGCTGCTACTTCCTCTTGTTGCCACTTCCAAATCTCCAAAGCAAAGACATGAAGAAAATAGACATACGAATAACATTTTGGAATTTGAACAAGATATGGATGGAAAAATGTTGCCTTTTGAGCCAGCCACAAGGTAGGAGGAATGTGTGATGGAGAAATATGTAACCTAGCTCTGTTGGATGGAATAAAAAGAGCGGAGGAGTGAGGAGCACAGAGAAAAAAACAAAAGGAGTCGTTCACGCTCTTTAGTGTGTATGGTTTGTGTGTAACTATGTCATAGAGAAAAAAAACTAATTTGAGTATGTTTCTGCCTAGCATAAAGTCACTCATTTTATCCCTCTATCCGAGTCAAATCATCCTATTGAAAAAGAGCTCCAAAACCTAGCTTTCTCGTTTCTTGACCAAGCCAAACCATTCCAAAGCCAATCTTGCTTCAAATCTCACCCTCTTTAAAGCCCACTACTCTATTTTTGTTGGGAACCATTATTGAGTGAGATATTTGCTCTCAAATAATTTAAAAATTTGGGAGATTTGTGTAATTGTGGGTGTTTTGGGTGCTTTGCAACTTGCAGAGTCACTCCCCAAGTATTCTAAGGTGATTTGAGGTAAATTTCCTCCATCCAACTCTTGTTTTCATGAAAATTTGACGAATCTAGGTTATGTGAATAGTGCCACACAAAAATTGGTTGGTGTGATGTGTTAGGAGTTGATTTGATCATGTAACCCATCATTTGGAAATGTTGTTAGGAATGATAAATAAACGGTAGAAATAAGTTTAGATTGTCATTCAGAAGTTGGAAAACTACAATTGATGCCCAAAGGACAGGACTGTTAACAACATAGTGGCCTAAAGTGAGCACACATTTCAGACTAGTTATACTTGAGAAACATACATGATATAGTGACGCAAATACATTTTGTTGTGTCAAAGATTGTTTCTTTACCTGACTCCCACAACAACCTTAAAGTCATCTTCTAGTGCTCTTTTAATATACTTCTGAAAATTAAATCTACTATCAGGAGAAAGGTGGACCTATACATAATTCACTGCATAAAAAGGAAGATAAATCCACAATGTCAAGAACATGTTTTTTGAGGAGCGTAAGACTCTCAGTGATAAACCCATTGTGCAAAGTCTTGTAGTCAACCTTACGCACAGACCTATAAAATTGCCTAAAGAAGCATCCCTGAAATTGGAAAAATGATATTGTACATCATCACATTGAAATTAGAACTAGAAATAGAAATTATAGAACAACATGAATTCGATTATTCTTTGATATACAAATTTTTTCACAATGGTTCGATTCGATATTGTACCTCACTATCTAATTTATACGAGTTATATTTCAAATAATGCCACTAAAGTACCACCTTTCTTTTGCTTTAATAAATATTACATGTCAATGATGGTTCCAACTTCCAACATAAATCATGGGCATTGGTGAAAAAAAAAGAAAAATAAAATTAGTAGGATGAGATGATCGGCTCTCACGAACGATGTTTCATGAGTAAGCCTAAATCTTGAAGTATCTGAGCTCACATAAACAGTGAACACCAAATATATGCATGGGATTTCATTCAATAGTATTTCTAAGATAAAACATTTTAGTAAAACTGAAGAACTAGTTATTTTATACTGGGTGAAGAAATACATGTTACATTAATGGAACTCATACCCCAGTGTTGAAGTCTCCTTCTCCCATGCCTTCCAACCACATATCTACGACAACAAAAATCTTCAGCCATTTAGTGCAGTTTTTCTTTAGCATTTAAATCATTTTTCATTTGGTCTTGGGTTAAGGTTATTATTATATCATTTAACACACGATTGCATCCATGCATCCCCATGTTCTAATTCATTGTTATACCGACACTAATATCCACTAATTGTGAAAATAAGGATAAAGATATAAGTCAACATACCTTAATTTTGAACAATATCTAAAGATTCTATTTCCCTCCTTCCCCCCTCTTTTTTTTTTCAGTAGAAAAAAAATAACAAATAACAAATTAAGAAACTACAAACGCTAATGAGACTAACAATATTGAAGACTCTAGTATGTCTGTAATTAAATAAATTTTAGGCTCATCACCTAAAGATATAATCACATTACCAAAAATATATAAATGACCCACACTCATGCTCCCAAAGCAAGAAAATGTCATAAGGTGAATACCCCTCAACTCAATATCCTCAAATGTGTACAGATATCAAGAAATGTCATTTTGAAGGACCACCAAAATTTAGTTATGAGTATGTATCTGCATTGGCAGGTATGTTGAAGCTTCTAATGGTAACATTTCAGTTTTGAAGCTCGATCAAGAACCATGGCATGATGTATAGATGAAATACACCATGCCTCTCTCAGCTTCTTATGGTGAGATACATATTTTGGTCTTTTTTTTTTGGGATGGGTCCTTTTCCATTCACTTGTTCCATGTAAATATTGCGTAGAATACTCACCATTGATTCTCTAAACCAGCATTTTGATTGGAACAATAAAGTAAATAACATGCACTCTCTTAGATATAACTTCTTGTCATTTTAAACTCCTTAATAATCTTTTTTAGGGAATCCAATTGAAATGTCTAATGACAGACACACATACTGCCTCAACCAGAAGCTGAAAGTAAGAGGTGATATGCACAAAACCTTCCTCCCTTTAAGACATTTCTTTATAATTAATTTTTTGTTTTATTTTTACTTGATAAAAAACAAAACATAGAGTTGGGGCTAATATTTACAATAAAAAATAGAGTTTTTATGTTTCATTAGCAGCTTACCTTCCCCACTTTGTGAAGACTCTTCTCCAGAGTTATGGATATCAAGATGAAAATAGTTCATACAGCAGTAACAACCCACGTTGGTGTATGATCAAGGTCTCTAGAGCTGCTGCTACTTCCACTTGCTACCATGGATGGAAAAATGTCGCCTTTTAAGCCAGCTACAAGGTAGGAGGAGTGTGTGATGGAGAAATGTGTAACTTAGCTCTGTTGGATGGAATAAAAAGAGCGGAGGAGTGAGGAGCATAGAGCAAAAAACAAAAGGAGTCATTGTTCACGCTTTTTAGTGTGTATGGTTTATGTGTAACTATGTCATGGAGAAAAAAAAAACTAATTTAAGTATGTTTATGCCTAGCAGAAAGTCACTCCTTTTATCCTTCTATCTGAGTCAAATTATCCAATTAGAAAAGAGCCCAAAAACCTACCTTTCTCATTTCTTGACCAAAGCAAACCATTCCAAAGCCAATCTTGCTTGAAACCTCACCCTCTTCAAAGCCCACTACTCTATTTTAGTTGGGAACCATTGTTGAGTGAGATATTTGCTCTCAAATAATTCGAAATTTTGGGAGATTTGAGTGATTGTAGGTGTTTTGAGTGCTTTGGAGTTTGAAGAGTCACTCCCCAAGTATTCTAAGGTGATTTGGGGTAAATTTCCACCATCCAACTCTTGTTTTATTGAAAATTTGATGAATCTAGGTTATGTGAATAATGCCACACGAAAATTGGTTGGTGTGATATGTTGGGAGTTGATTTGATCATGTAATCCATCCTTTGGAAATGTTGTTAGGAATGATAAATACATGGTAGAAATAAGTTTAGATTGTCATTTTAGCATGCTTTGATATTTGAGAAAATTATGCTTGAAATTAAGGATTTTCTTGAATGGTAATCCATTGTTTGATTGTAGATTTGATTGTGATCCTTGTATTGATAGGACTGAGGCAAGAGAACCAAGTGGAGTGACCAACCCTTGTGGTTATGTTCAACTGAGGAAGATAAAGCTTTGGGGAAAATTCCAATGCAAGGTAAACCTTTAGACCTTGGGGTTGATCTCCTTGAATGTTCCACCATAATCCGTTGAAGAGGAATGGTTTATGAGGTGTGATTGTATGCTCATGCATTGACTCATGCATTGACTCATGCATTGATGAACGTTATGATTGCTTAATGATTATTGATTGATGCTTGATTGTTTAAGAGTAATTGAGGAATGACTGATAGATGTAAAATAATGAGTGAGATAATGGTTGAGGATTCAGATTGAGGTTATGTTGATAATTGAGATATGAGGTAGTAACTGATAAATGAGAAATGATTGAATAGTCCTTCGATCGATCCAATGAATATAACTAGTATGATGGATGTAGGAACTTCCCTTGAAAACAGCTGTATGTGGATCTCCATGTGGTCAGACCTAAGAGAAACAACCCTAGGTGGATCTCTCTTGGAGGTTCCTAGATTGAGGTTAGAGACTTTCCTTGGAAACAATCCTATGTGGATCTCGATGTGGTAAGAGCCTAAGAGAAATAGAACTTGAGGATCTCTCTTGGAAGGCCCTAGTGTGAGATTTTGGACTTCCCTTGGAAACAGCTATATGTGGATCTCCTTGTGGTGCTCACCTAAGAGAAATAACCATTTGAGGATCTCTCTTGGAAGTCCATGTGAAGTGTATGGATAAGAATATGTTAAGCTGTTATGACTATGTGTACACCGAAAGTGAACCTTAGGGTGGAGTGATCTCCTAGGACCCCTGGTTTACTGTGATATATTTGTATATCTCACCCCGGGTTGTGGGGCATCATTTCAGGTACTGATAGAGGTGAGGCTGAACGAGGCAAGAAACATGAGTAGGTTGTACTTGCTAGCTGGATATTTTGAGTTACATGCCATTTAAAATTGTAATATATATTTATTTTAAGATTGTATGATGTATTTTGGAGGACTTAGTGCATGATCATTGCAGTAGTAAATGGTATTTGGTATATAGCTAATTTTTTTGATCATGTTTATTTTAGTAGCTAAGTCCTTTGGCATGTATAGGAAATTTGGAAGAGCATTGATGTAATTGAAACTTTAATATATTGATGAATATGAAGTTATGTCTTGTCATTTTGTTTTGCACAATGAAATGGTATAGAAGATGTAATTATTGAAGCATTGAAGTTGTAAGATTATCAATTAGGTTGTGTGGTGTGTGGGATTTAATTCCCTAAGATAAATACATGAAAATAGAGATTTAGTGTTTTGCCCAGGTGGAGGGGGCTTAAGCTCGCTCAGGAGGTTTAAGCGCCTGGTGCACCTGTGCATGGAGAGACTCTCTGCTGCAGGGGGCTTAAGCGCCCAAGTTGGGAGCTTAAGCGCTCATGGTGGCCTAAAAATACAAATTCCCTCTTCCTGTGGCGAAAAAATGTTCGAAGAACACGCTTAAGCGCTCTCATCGCGCTTAAGCACGCAACCCATTTTCAACACGAATATAAGTTAGTAAAATTGGAATAACTCGAGCTACAGAGCTGCAATTTGAGTGAGGTTTGAACCTATGTGAAGCTAACATAATTAGAGCCATTGGATGAGTATATAAATGTCAGCATAGGATTTAAGTTGACGCTCTAATTATGAAAGTTCGGTTTTGTCAGCTACGTTGCGAGTTTAATAACTCTGGCTATACTCAACCAAATAGTTATTGTAATATCTTTTCAGAAAGCCCTAAATGTCTAATTTATCATAATGAAAAGGTTAATGTTAATTGTTAAGTGAAGTGGTCTCAAATTAGAGAATGTTACTTGTTATAATTACGGTTTTGTTTTAAAAAGTAAATGAACAATATTTTTGTGAACATGTGTAATAGACAGTGGGTGATATTAAAATTCACTAAGAGGTCTGAACCTGTGTATTAAGAAGATGAGATAATTAATCATGAACACAGTGCTATGGTAAGAACAAAGGACAAACTTACAGTATATGAAAAAATACAGAAGAGGAATGAATGAAGTATGCAGATTGGTGGAAGAAATCTGAGCCCGCAGAAAGTGTCTCCTTAAGACAATTTGCCCCCACTGATGTCGAAGGTTGATGAAAACTTGTCTCCCAGGATAGAACAGATTGCGTCTGAAGAATGATGGCACTATCCATTAATAGCCCGAATGAACACAACAAAATGCCAGATGAATTACACTGGAACAAGGAAATGAGAATGCAGAACCGGAAGAAGGAAAAAATCCGGCAGAGTAACAATGCACAAAATTGGATAAAATTTCTAAACGGTCAGGGTCTATCTATATTTAGACATCGACCGGTCACGATGAACCGCCAGCGGTGGCGAGCGATTTTGACTGACGGCTGCGAACGGGCATAACCGATGACCGGTTCAGTTCAAAATATAAAAAACCGGTGGGAAAACACGTTTAGGTTGAAGAATCTGGAGGGAAACAATGGATAGGGAAAAGGGTATTCTTGGACAAAAAATAAAAAAATGGGTTGGCCGGAGCATGACGCGCCTGTGTGTGTGGTGGACTAAAGGGCACCTAGCTCCTCTCCCCTTCCCCTCCACAAAAGTGTAGTGCCCCAAGGGGCAATTTAGGAATGTAAGGTGGGAGCTTATATTTTCTCCCACCTCTTATTAATTGTCCAATGTGGGACTCTTTAAAACCCACACCCCCAACAAATATTTCTAACATCCTCCCCTCAAGTGTGAGGCTCAACATCATGTTCCTCCCTAAGGGCAACTTCTGCGGAAGTCTTTTCTCTTCAAATATTAGGTTCATAGTAGCCTTCTGGAGAGGCCTCTTCAAGTGCCAGATACAAGAGTGGAGAATGGTATTAGGGAGCTCAAAATCCTTTAAAAGTATTCTTCCACCAATGAGCTAATCAACAAACCATAATAAGTAAGCCGACACCACATTTCAACCCAAAACCTTAAGGCTATAGGTCTATGGGTCTTTCGTACTGATATAGTCCTCACTTGTTTCATGTTTAACCGATGTGGGATTTCATTACTACTTATACATAAATATTTTTAACATCCTCTCCTCAAGTGTGAGATACAACATCGAGCACCTATATAGAGTCTAAAAACAAGTCATTCTCGCAACCTCAATACGTCCTCCTGATACCCTTTCAAGTGCAATAAAATTTCTTATTCAATTTTGTTTCCCTTTTTTTTGGTCATCATTTTGTTTCCCCTCTAATTCTTGTATGATTATGCATATTTTAGGTAAAGAAAAGGGTAACGGAAATATGAAGAATATAAAATAAATTAATAATTTTCTGGTATAAATGTAGGGTTTGCATTCTATCATTCAACATGACCACAAAAAGTTTAACACACACAACATTTTGTGGGGCCCACATGTTTTAAAAAATAATAATTATGGCACGCAAAACGAATCTCTATATCATAACACAATCATTTTTGCTACAACATATACATGTAGCCGTCTTGAATTTTATAGGGTTACTAGTTATTGTTCGGTAATAATTCTAAAATAAAATTGGAAATAAAATAGTTTTGTATTGTGTTCGTAAGTAACTTTATTTTAATACATTTCTATTTTTATTCATTACCCTATATTCCATTTTCATTTTTATTACACACACCCACTTCAAACCTAAATGAAGCTACTATTATTGTACCTTTGAGGTTTGAATTATAAGTTGATCTCAATCCCAAATACGATGGTGAAGCATTAATAGACCATTTAGTGAGCAACGAAAATGGTGGTCTTTTTCACCTCTATTATGATTAAGGGAAAAATGTTTATCCTTTTAAATGACACAAATTATATCCTTTCACTCTCATAAAGAGGTGGGAACCACACATTTATTTTATTTTTTTGTTAACTCTCTCTTCTCCTTTATCTATCTCTTTCACTCTCTTAAAATGACACAACTTTACATTCTTTAAAATGACACACACTTAACCCCCAAGGGTAGCTCAGTTGGCAACTGAGCTCCCAAGGGTTTGCTTGAGTCAGGGGTTCAAACCCTACTGTTGTAACTCTGGGAACAAATTTCGCAAACAATAAACGAAGTACCAAAACAAGAATACTAAAAGAAAGCATAAAGAAGATGACACCAGAATTTTCCAGGTTCAGAAACTCAGTATTAGTGAGTTTCCTACGTCCTGGGGGCCTAAAGAGGGTTAAACACCCTCTGATATGCAGTTTATTCAAGACTAACAAGAAAGATAGAGGTTCACAGTATACAATAATAGCTATACAGAACATGCTGTTGAAGAACCTAAGCTTCATAAGAAATTTAACAACAAGACAAACAGATCTTGAGTTAACGCTCAAGATTAGAAACGGTAAACAATAAAAGATATTATAAAGATGAAAAAGACTTCACAATCTTCGCAATATAGCATAGGAAACGTAGTTCCTATGTCTGGACCTCCAAGCTGAACACACGAGCTTCACAGGACCACCTTGCAGATTATCTTCTCCACCGTTTAAACACCAATCACAAAATTGCACCGATCAAAGTAACCGTCTTGTTGAGATGAACAAGATTCTTCAAAGCATCATAGCCTAATTCGCAGTGTTTCGCTCAGTGTTTGTTCAAACACACTCAAACTGAAAACCCTAACAGAGCCTTTTCTTTCCAGAAGGTTCATCAGAAATATCTCAAAAGAATGATATGACTCACGCTCAGCACAAAGGGACAAATGAACCACAAAACCGTCACACTAAAACGTCACCGTTTTAGATGTGTTGCTTAGTGGACAAGGGCCCAACTTCAGCTGATATGAGAGAGAACCATAATGGGCTTGGATAACATTTTGGCCCACAGACATTTACAGATCAAAACCAATATACGAATCAGCCCACCAAAGTCAACAGAAAGAGAAACAAGTTAGATACATGTATATGGTTTAGGAAATACATATAAATCTATATATACTACACCTGCGTCAAGCAAATTCTTGGAAAATCTTTGGGGGCCAGAGGAGGAAAGTGTCTCCTTCTCGGTTGGGGGATTAGTCTCATCCTTCCTCCGGTAGCGAAGCTCAATGCACCCGCTGTTCCAATGAGGGGCTAGCCTACAGGGCCGTACCCCGAGGGCAATGTGACCGGAGGAGGTTGAATGGGGATACCTCGTGGTTATACCGAAAAAAGAAAATGACACACACTTTACCCGATTAAACTAGTTACCAAATGATGATGATAGTTTAGTTGATGTTACAGAATTGAGTAAGTGAGAGAGAAATCATGTGTTCGATCCTCTCCAATATCTTATTTATTAACCAATATGAATATTTTCAAAATAATAATAATAATAATGCTAAGCCGGCTGAAAATGAGTCTTGACGTCACAAGAGAATATAATAAAATTTCTTTGGAGGGTTAACTCGTAGTCTTGTTTTTATTTCCTTGAACTAACAATAATTGATGAAATATAAAGCGCTGCCGTTTCTGTCTTTGTTATTTTTTGAATTTTTACGTGAAACCATGAATCATGCCTAAATTAATATATAATAAGAGTATAATTAAGTACTGTACATGACTCATCGTTTGTCTCTTCCATGAGACAGGTGACCTAAGAGGATACACATTTTTTACATAAAAATCCCATGGAACCATTCCCAAGAGCTTTCATAATTTTCTGTCCATTTTTGCCATAACCTATCATGCTTATTAGAACAAAAGCTGAGCCATTCACTGCTAGTGCTACACTTTGTCTCTACTGATTTTTTTTTTTTTTTTTTGATAAATTGTCTCCATTGATCTTAAGTAGTAGGCAACATCTCATATTTTTTTTTTTTTTTTTTGGGAAAAAGAATTCTTATGTTGCATGAGAGTTCTATTCTCATGTTAGTGAGAGTCCGTTTTGCGTGCAATATTTTTTTTATTTTCTTTATTTTTTATGTGTGGGTCCCATCATGAATTTGAATGTGTAGGAGAGTTCTCTCATCTCCAATAGCATGAGAAAATCATTGCCTTTTTTTTTATGATACATCTCATATTTATTTTGCAGGCACATGGAGGATGACATTCGTGTTTCCCTTTCTAAATTTAGTTCTGGCAGATTGATTAGTGAAGATGGTGTTATAACTATCTGCTGACATGCATAACGTGCACCGTTTGATTAAAAAGAGAAAAATATTATTTCAGTCCTAAAAGGTGTATACTTTTTTTTATTTAATTTTAAATCTGATTCTATCAACTAGTTTTTTTTTAAGTATTTTACTTATCTCGGTTTAGTTCAATATACACATTTAAGATATATAACTTTTTTTATTAAAGTTAACATATAAGAAGGAATTGAATATATAACTTAAAGTATTTAATAAAATTGATAAAATCAAATTTAAAAAGAACTAAATTAAGAAATGTCTATATTGCAAGGACAAAGAGTAATTTTCTATAATTCAAAATTGTTAAGTACGGCAATACAATGTGACAATGTGTAGGTGCAGGCGAATATTTTATTGAACATTTTGATGGAAAGATGTGTCTGTATGTTTAATTATCATAAGTTCCTAACTTATATGCTACCGTCTATCAAAGAATATAATTCTAGGATGCATTGCTCTTGAAACCTAATGTTGTTCAAGCTGCAAATGCATGCAGAAGAACAAAAGAGGCAAAGAGAATCAACTTATCTCAACAGTCCAATCAACATGTGATTTCTTTAGTTGCCCCTTTAGTCTTTTGCCAGTTTTTAAGTACCTATTTCTCCAGCTACTCTTGACACAAGCCTCCCACCAAATCGAAGTAACAGAAATCATATGCTATGATGTTTTCATTATGCTAACATATATACATGGGATATATTTTTCTTGTGCGTAGGAAAGTTGTTTATCTCATGTAAAATGAGATAAACATAACCCTATATATATATATATATATATATGTTGTTCAACAATTTGGCATGACTCGGAGTGCAGCTGATCATTCTCTCTTTTATCGTCATTCTGCTTCTGGTTCTGTTTATCTGGTGGTATATGTGGATGATATTGTCATCACAGGCAGTGATCGGCATGGGATCACTCGATTGAAACAACACTTATGTCATCATTTTCAGATTAAGGATCTTGGGAAACTTCGATACTTCTTAGGAATTGAGGTGGCCCAATCTAAAGCTGGTGTTGTGATATCTCAGAGGAAATATGCTCTGATACCATGTTGAATATCGAAAGAGAAGAGAGGAACATTTGAAAATAATACTGTGTGTATCAACTACACATTCAGTCTATTATATAACTAAAAAGAAAGAAAATACAAAAGATATAAAAGACTTTTAAAAAACTATCATTTACAACTATATATATATATATATATATATATATATATATATATATATATATATATATATAGTAACATATCAATTTCCAAAGTAGAAGATATATCATGGTTGATTGTCCCCCTTGTCTCCCAATAACAGAAAATGCACTGGCATCACAATACCTTATGGTTTCGATTATAATAGCCACTAAAAGATTGATTATAGCAATTGGGACAAAGCATTGCTCATATGTTCCCCCAATAGCCTCTTACTTAACCTTAGCCTAGATTCCAGGCCTATGATGGAAACTTTAAGCTACAACCTCACTACATTGTTTGAGCTAGCCAGCATTATTTAAATCCATCAATTAATTACTTATCCTTTGAAGTTAACAAGTTAAACCGATGGCAGAATACAAGTTCAATCATACACATAATAATTTAGATATATCTTATATTATTTAATAATGGTTGACAAGTTCAAATTATTGGAAGAGGGGGGGAGCACACACCAGCAATGCTATCCATTGTTTACATTCTCGGCATGTTTAATTAGTTGTTTACCACAACTCTCTTAAAGTTCAACGTTGTCCGTCCTACGGCCACAGAATTAATAAAATCACTAGAGCTACCGAATTGCTGGCCTAAAATGTTACAAAGCCATAGGAAAAGTAGGGTGACCCACATTGCCATCACATGCACACATATGATATATCCAAATAGTTCGTTCACGTTCACAAATATGATACCAAGTTTAGGAGAATATCTTTGGTGCATCACATGTACCGAATTCGGTACATCTTTTTTTCAAATTTAGAAAACATTTCACCACTCTTGAATTTTTTGTTTCCAGCCACATTATAAATTTTATCAAATTTGGAAAAAATATGTACCGAGCCAAGTTTAGGTTCTCCAAATCATGGGGAAAAACACCATTTTAAAATTTTTGAACAAAAGAATTACCTGATTAAAGCTGATTGGATAAGTTTTTCCAAAGTAATGCAGTCAAACATGTCCCTTTGCTGACAGGACTAGTCCCGTCACTGATACTGACGGGACTCGTGCCACGCAGCGCCACATAGGCAGTCCAATTACCGTAAAGCTTCGGAATGCCATAACCTGTGACTCGGGTATCCAAATCACATGATTTTTTTTTGATTTCACATAACTTTTCGAGATCTACGTAATGACACCTCATTTGACATATTTTATCTCGAACAAACATAGTTTGAAGATCTTATGAATAAACACTCTTGTGATTGTAGTACAATTGTTATAAATTTAAACTATGTTTGTGGGAGATAAAATATGTAAAATAAGATGTCATTGCGTAGATCTCGAAAAGTTATGTGAAATCAAAAAAAAAAAAAATCATCTGATTTGGATACCCGAGTCACAAGTTATGACCTTCCGAAGCTTTACGGTAAGTGAACTGCCTACGTGGCACGAGTCCCGTCAGTATCAGTGACAGGACTAGTCTCGTCAGCATAGGTGACATGTTTGATTGCATTACTTTGGAAAAACTTATCCAATCAACTTTAATCGGGTAATTCTTTTATCCAAAAACTTTAAAATGGTGCTTTAGCCCCAAATCATGTTCTTATAAATAGATTGAATGAAGGCTAGTTGTAAGTCAAGCATCCTTGTGTTAGGCAAAGAACAAAGAAAAGATGGAAGCCATTTCTAAATTTCCCTCTGCACATCAACCAATAAGGTCAATTAGCTTTCCCACCAGAATACACACCTCTTCTCAGAGAATTGATGCACTTTTAAACCACCTCAAACCTCATCATACCCAGTTTTTATCAAGCACTATTTGTTTGGAAGCAGAGAAAATTCAGAGTGATTTAGTTGTGCTTGCAGAGCTTTATAACTGCATGGAGGAACTCTTCCATTCTCCACAGACAAAACTAGCTCTTCTACGCTACCAAGATGGGAAACTAGTAGAAGAGGCATTATGTGGCTCAGTCACAATGCTAGACGCTTGTGGTTCTGCAAGGGATTTTTTGTTGGTTCTCAGGGAACACATGCAAACGCTTCAATCAGCCATACGGAGAAGAAGAAGAGATTTAAGCATTGAAAGCAGCATTTCTGCTTATGACAGCTTCAAGAAGAAGGCAAAGAAGGAAATTTCAAAGCAACTTGTGAAGTTGAAGCGAATGCAGAACAAGGTTAATTCCTTTTCTATCATGGATCAAGATCAGAAGCTAACTTTTTTGGCTAGAGTTCTAAGAGAAGCAAGCACCATCACCATCTCCATATTACGTTCTCTACTACTATTCCTGTCCATGCCAGCACTTGGAACAAAAGGGTCCTCCATGATCTCAAAGTTGAAGGCAAAGACATTATTTTCTTCCCTTAAAAAACACAAGAACACCAATGGGGTTGTAGATCTCAATACTGCTCTGTGCTATCTTCTTGGAAGAGAGAAAAAGAGCGACTGCAATGGTGAATCTCAAAGGGTAATAAGGGTGTTAGAGACACTAAATGTTAATATTGATGGTTTGGAGGGTGGATTAGATTGCATATTTAGATGTTTAGTCCAAAATAGAGTGTCATTTCTTAATATGCTAACTCATTAAACTAATGATGAGTAATCAATATCCTCTCTGTAAATGTGAGAATGATCATGTCGTCCACATTTTAAAGGGTTTGCTCTCCACAAATCAGTGTACATTTTTTAACGAGAGCATTATGAATTTATGATTCAGAATTCTATTATCTTTTAAAATTTTCCATATTCTAATTCATTCTTTTTTATTTCTAGTAAAATTCTGTTTCTTTTTTAACTGACCAATAAAAGGCCTTCCCCATACTAGCTTGGTAATTAAGATTTCTAAAGTGAAGGTAGATAAGTTATCTAAATTTTCTCTCAAAATGACGCTGTTTTGGGTCGAAAAATTAAAAAATTATAATAAAAAGACTATTATAATACTGAGAAAAATTATAATTACAAAAATACATTGATTTTCGCCTCAAAACAACGTTATTTTGAACTCACTGTAAATAAGTTATCTACATTGACATGTAAAAAAAGCGAACCAAATAATTTGTTTAAAACCATCCATCTTCCGCAGGGTTGAATCTATCAATACTAGTTATGGCTTTAACCATAATGTTTTCCTAAATCTAATCTGACAAATTACGCGTAATTTTGTTTTTTTAAATAAACGGTCCCACAATATAAGATTCATAGGCCTTGGCCCCTTTTCACCAAAAATAAAAATGTATCTCCTTGAATGATTTTTATTGGGTGGGCCTTAGGAGGGTCAAGACCCCATATCCAGATTAAGCTCTTTCTTTTCCCCTCATTTGTGCCTGGTGGTGCAGGAGAGTGAGTTTTGGGCCACTAAAATTTTATTGGGCTTCGTCTTATGTGACAGACATTGTAACGACAATTGATAAATGGCCCAATGGGTAGTAATCTATTTCGTAAGTATTTTTTTTTTATTAAGAAAACTTCGTCTCCCATTAAAGGCTAATTTTAGCTATATGTCATTCACAGAAAATATTTAGTCCCAAAATTCAGCATCTCAACATCCCATTTTACCAAACAGTATAAAGCAATGTAAATATAACCACTTATACACGTGAAAAACCTTAACGCAGGAAGTGAATATATAAGATTTAGTTAGTTTAAGAAAATCGTGTACCTGTATTTTAAATCATAAGAGGATTTTTGCAATACCTAACCTTCTTTAAATAACGGTGACATATTAAAAATTCATGTGAATTCTTTTTCTTATTGATTGTTGTGTTCGGGATGTATAACATTCCACTCTCCAAAGTCTCGATGTTTAAAGATATTAGTATGCTAGGAAGGGAATTTTCTAATATGCTTTAGAGCCACCGTGGTCCTTCTACTAAAAAATTGACACGTATTAAATTTTTTTTCTTTTTTCTCCTCAATTTTTTTTTTCTTTCACCTCAGTCTCATCAAAAAAAATTTGGTCCGGGACCGGTGTAACTTTGATTGCTAGGAAGAAATAGGCAGCAAATTCCTTGATGACACTTTAATGTATGTCAGTATAATAAAGAGAAATGCTTGCACAAATAGTAAGAGAGAGAATGAGTATGCTCCTGTACTGTAATAAGAGGTGTAAAGTATTAAGAGAAATTTAGCTAGTGAAAAGGAAAATAAGCCATCGTTGAAGTAAAATCTATTGAGTTGTTATTGTTGATTTTAAAAATTGAAAATCAGTGAATGACAATTGACAATAAATGTCCGTAATCATTTTTCTTTGTTTGGTGCGCTTAACACTGCATATTTCCATACTTGACAAAACCTAATGGGGCCGTCCGATATGCGTCCTTTTTTATGTACCTCAAGATATCTTAAGAAAATCAAATAAATGAAATTGTGAAGGAATCTTTGGTTTAAGACAGAGCAAAAAAGTTGATAAAATTGACAATGAGACATAAAGATTATTACATGCCGCTCGTCCATACGCAACCAAATTAACCCATTATTTTGTTCTCGTAACTGTGACAAAATCATCCATAATTCAAATTGTTGTCCAATTGTCATATCCCATAAGATCTGGATCGCATCCTTCCCAAAGCAAATTCTTTAAACCATTTTGCAGTTCTAGCTCCTTCACATTGAGACAAGCCAGGCAGTGGACATCTCCGAAGCTGAAACAACACCATTTTTATATTTGAAAATCAAGAGGGTAATGTGCCAACAGAGGAGGCAAATTAACTAGTTCATGACTAATGAGGTTTTCTGTTTGCCAACAATCGGAAGACATGCCAGGTATACACCTCAAAACCCATTTCATAACCATCGTGGCCTATATTATATCATACATATTAATAATAGTGAACAATGTTTGGCAGAGATGTGACAAGTTTACCGAATTCGAAGGAAACAAATGCAGATACCACATGATCACGTTGATTAAGAGAGGTTAGCTGTTCTGTCTAAATTATTTTGGCCTATAGAAATGAATCATGAATTGCTTCTATATAGTATATATATTGAGAGTCAAGGACTTGGTAAGAACACACAAACATTGAGCTTCCTTTGAAAAAGAACATACAACAAAAAAGAGAGTAACTATGGCAAATAAGTACCATGTTCGCTCAAATAGTTTCCCTTCTGGATCTCATCCTATCACCAATAGAGTAGAGGAAGAGCTGAACAAGCTCAAGACTTGGGAAGCCACATCCACGTCCTCATCAGAGTCAATTGGCACTGGCTTGTTCTTGCTTGAAGATTTGTATATTTGCTTGGAAAGTCTTCTCAACGTGGCATCAACCCAAAAAGTGATTTCTCACCATCAAGGTGAGAAATGCTTGGAAGAACTTTTGGATGGTTCGGTGAAAATTTTGGATATATGTGGCATCACAAGGGACACCATGTTACAAATTAAGGAAAATGTTCACGCACTTCATTCTGCTCTTCGAAGGAGAAAAGGAGATTCAAGTATTGAAAGAAGTATAGCCGAATATAATTCTTTCTCAAAGAAGATGAAGAAGAATGCTAGGAAGTTGATCACAACTTTGAAGCAGATGCAAAGTAAATTTGGAGTATCCCCACTTTTGAATCAAGATCAAGACCTCACTGCTTTGATTAGAGTGCTAAGGGAAGTCATTGCATTAAACATGGCTATCTTCCAATCCCTTTTGTCTTTCTTGGCCGTGTCTACTTCAAAGTCAAAGGCAACCAAGTGGTTCTTGGTGGCAAAAATGATGCATAAGGGGGTGACAGCATGTGAAGAGAACTCAGGAAATTCGAATGAATTGCAGTGTATGGAAGCATCTTTAAGCACCCTTATAAGTGAAGGTACTATTAATGTAGCGAAGATGCAGGCTGCACGTGAAAGATTGGAGACTTTGGAGAATGCCATTGAAAGCATAGAGAATGGTTTGGAGAGCGTATTTAGGCGATTGATCAAAACGAGAGCTTGCCTTTTGAATATAATGACCCAATAGAATGTGATCTGTCGTAATTTTCTCTCCAAATCTTGCAAAGCATCCAAATTTTAGGGATCAGCTGAGGTTTGAAAAATTTTGCATTATAAATTTGTACATGTATGCAATTCAATAGTCACGCAGTTCAAATACAACGAAAAGTTTATACTCTATATTTCGGTATCTTTTAAGTCAATTTAGAATAAAGATCATAATCTTACATTTATCATGTTCTCTAAATAAACACTGTAGTTACTAATATTGGCTAGAGAATAATGTCTAATAAGAGAATTAGAGTAATTAATTTATAGAAAAAATGTTTGTCTTAAATGACACAACTTAAGTCATTTCACTCTCACAAATATGTGGGACCAAACCTTTATATTTTTTTGTCCACTCTCTCTCCTCCTTTATCTATCTCTTTCTTCCACTTAAAATGACACATTTTTTTTTTATAAACAAATGACACAACTTTACATCCTTTGAAATGATACACATTTTCCCCTTAATTTATCCGTAAGCATTTTAATAGAAACTTAACAGGAAAATGATCATTTCGCTAATATTTATGGATAGAGTTGATAGGGAGGTCTAACGCCCCGTTCTAGAACCAGTTTGTTATTAAGCGCAGTTACAATACCAACAATTGTTGCGAGTTCGACAAGTGCACTGGTCGTACAAGTAATATAGTGTAAAATAATAGAGTTGTCTTTCCCTCGAGGACTGATTAACCAAGCAGTAACTTTATCTATGCGATTAAATTTGGATCAATCTTTAAAATGAATTTGTTAAGAATATTAATTTAATTTGTAAATTAGAATTTTCAAAGAAATTATTTTTAATTTTTAATATCAAAAAATCAAGAACTGAATTCAAGAATTAATAACGCGAAGAAAGCGATTTGAACCTTAATTAACGATGAACGTAGCTAGGGACTTGACTTCCCTAATAATTTTCTAACGAGTTTAACTTTTATGCAATTAAGAGCGTATTCACGCACTTGAGTAAAACTAGAGCTTTCCTTTTGAACATAACTAGTATATTACCCGTGCGATGCACGGAGAAAAAGATCAAAACTTTTGTCGTTCGCCGTGGTTGGTTAGTCGCACTGAAAACCTTATACGTTATAATACACCATAATACGTTATAATACACCATGTTAACATGAGGAAGAGATATAAAAAAATGCATACAAATCATTGCTAACTATAACATTCCTCAACAAAATCAAGGTAACAATAACACCAAGCAAATATGGATTTAAAAGATCAACTTTTACTTATAATATGAAAACGCTATTCATTCAGTGTCATGTCGTAACAATCATTGGAGGGATGAGTTCAACACTTACTAAATGTGTCATTTCCTGTGTGATTTTCGTTTATTATGCCTACGATACAGAAGGCAAAAACTCATTAAATAAGTAACACTAGTATGTTAACACCCAAAAGTCATAGTATCAGCCAAAAAAATTTGGATTAATTTTTTTTAAGCACAAAAAAAAAATGTTGTCTGAACGGGATTTGAATGCAACTTAATCAAATAAGCATGTATGAGTCATATTTTTTGCTTACATTGCAACAAATGCATATAAATAGAATCAAAGCAACTACACTAATCTTTGAGATAGACTTTCATTTATTGCAATCACATTTTAAAAATAATAATTATTTGCAAGGATTTATGTCGTTAGTATTTGGAATTTTATAAATTTGTATTTACAAAAATTAAAATCAGATTTAGGAATTTAATTAAAAAAGAAGATGGATGAAATTTTAATTTAATTATATAAATGTGTTGGTGGGCCGGCCTCTGGGCCGAGTCTAGTTTGCCACCTCTAACTATCAGCATGTAAAAGGTTTTTATATTAATCTACAAAAAAACATTTTTATAGTTGCGTCTAAGTTTTTATATTTTATCTTAGAGATAAACTTTCATTTACTACAATCAGATTCATAAAATAATAATAAATAATTTTTTTTTTTTGCAAGGATTAGTGTCGTTAGTCTTTGGAATTTCACAGATTTATATTTACATAAATTGAAATTAGATTTAGTAATTTAATTATAAAAGAAAATGATAAAATTTCAATTGAATTATAAAAATATATTGACAGGCCGACCCAGAGGGCCGAGCCCAGTTTTCCACCTTTAACTGTTAGCATTTTATATAATTTTTTTGGCAAGGATTAGTGTGGTTAGTCTTTGGAATTTCACAAATTTGTATTTACAAAAATTGAAATCAAATTTAGTAATTTAATTATAAAAGAAGAAAGATAAAATTTCAATTGAATTATAAAAATATATTGACGGGCCGGTCCTCCGGGTCGAGCCCATTTTTCCACCTCTAACTGTCAGTATTTTATATAAATAATTATTTTTTGTAAATATTTGTGTTAATTACATATCTAACTGTCCCAAAATGACGTCGTTTTAATGCATTTCATTTTTTAATGTATTTAATTACTGGAATGGTATGAAGTAATGACCTACGTTAATGGTTTTGAAATAATATTCAATCTGTTTTTTATGGGTTTTAAAAAAAAAGATTAAAATTAAAATTACAAATGATACAGATGGCTATCATTGGTAGCATTAAAATTCTAAACCTTTTTGACTATCATGATTTTTAATGTATTATGACTAATAACCTTTTTTGCCTTTTCAAATTTCATTCAATATGTTTGTTTAGGTTTTTTTTTAAATTCAAAATTTAAATCTGCAAACGATACGTAAAGACATCATTAATATAATTAAGATTACACACATTTTTTACTTGCATGTTTTCTAAACATATGTTAGTTTTCTGATGAGTACAGTTTTCACATGAGATCCATTCCTTGGTTGAGGTGGTCAGCATTAATTAAGTCGATGTTAACTTATAAACTGATGTTACTTTCATTATATTTAATGTTAGATTTAATTAATATTAAATGTTACTTTTGGATTATTTTTTTTTTTTTTGGAAATAGTTACTTTTGGATTTAGTGCATGCAAATTTACTTTCTTGCAAGGGAACTCGTAGCAATTTGCGAGGGAATTGTCATATAACAAATTTCCCTTGCAAATTTATTTGCGACGAGATTGTAGCGAGGGACTGTATTCCCTCGCAAATTCCGTCGCAGACGGTTTTTGCAAGGGAATCTTACTGTTTTGCGAGGGAATTTTTCCCTTGCTATTGGCGATTTTTCCAGTAGTGGCAGTTTGAAAGTTAGCCAAGCATCCCAAAGTTCTCGAAGTAAAGAGAAACTAATTCCATTATTCCTTTTAAATATTCCCCTTTTCCAATAAACCTTTGCATTGAAAATTAAGACAATTATCATTTCCGGGGAATGGTGTTGAGTTAAATCCGTAATGTTGTATATAAGAGGATGACTTTGATGTTACTTTATAAGATTAAGAGACTAAGTTGATGTCACTTAAAATATGATTTATCCTAACAGAAAGGTATTTTTTTTTATTTCCACTTAAAATCTATATTTCAAGATCCGAAATTATATTTAAACACAAGTTAGTCTCGATTTTTGGCCAATAAGCACTTATCCCACCTATTCATTTAAGATTAATATATGATTATCTCAAAAAGAAATTTTAAAAAATATATAAACGTAAAATTAATTTTAATAATTAATTTTAATTTGTAGTATTGTTTGTAATAATCTCTTTAAAAAAGTTTATTAAATTTTCCATCCAAATTCATTTTATTTACTTTAAAATTATTTATGAATCATGGGTACGTTGAACTATACATGTATTACATACTAAATTCATTTGTAAACTCATTATTTTTATATTAAAATTTATTTATTTTTAAATATTTTAATAATTAATAGGATCAACAGTTACCCATGCAAAAAATAGTGGAAACAATTAATAGGCTTAACAATTATTCATGTAGAAATTAGTGCCAACAATTAATAAGATTAACAATTACCGATTTTTTTATACATCCAACATCCACAAATCACATATAGTAGCATGCATGAAGCCAATCCACCATAGCTGACCAACTCCCAATGCTTCTAGCAAAACTATGTTAGTTTTGTTTTTGCAGTAACGAAATGATCATAATGGTTTTAGGAATACTGAAAGACAATTTTACAATCAATATACTAATACACGCAGATGGTATAGTAATTAACGGTTTTATGATTCTTAAAAGATATCACATTAATGGTATATACAACCCCCTCCCAACTTTTTTTTTTTTGCTTTATTTTTTGACCTCGTTGATTGAAAAATTAAAATGTATCTTGCACCAATGATTGAACTGTGTTTGTTTGTATCATGGGTATTCCAAAAGGCACTGTATGAAAAGATTTTTGATTTCCGTAATTGAACTATGTTTGTAATCATCATAATACTAACACATATATTAATAAATTAGGTTATCGAGAAATAGCAACTGCAATAGAATAAATCTTATACCTTAACTCGATAAATTTAGTAATTATTCGAATATGTAATAAAAACTATTGCCATATATTTATAAAGACCTTTTTTTTTGCCTCAAATTTTGGATTCGTTTATTAGTATATAGGAACGTTCTATATGAGATCACACTTTATTTTATTGTAGATATTAGCAATACAATAAATTAATGTATTTATTCCATACATCATAAATATCATAAATATTTATAAACGAAACATCCAGCATCACAAATATCATAAATATAAAAAATTTAATTGCTTTTTGAAACAGAGTGTTATATACTGGACATTAATGACTCGACTTTTTTTTTCTGATATTACATCGTTTAAGTGCATCATTTACATTTATTTTCATTAAACCACATCGTAAATGCCTAATACATAAGCATTCAAAAGATGTTCAATTCCAATGTTTTATTATAGGGTTTTATAATTCTCATGTTGAAGGAGAATTGAAATCTCATGTTTTAGAGATAAAAAGCATGTGGGACCTATGTGTTAGAAAAAATTATATGTAGGACCCATATCAGCACGGAAATCGAAGGGTGTGTAGGAAAATTGCAATTCTCATATTGAATGAGAATTATAAAACCCTTTATTATAACACAGTCATCGTCCACAATAATTATGCAACTTATTCCAAAGCAACAATTACATCCTCCCACATGGCCACATATGCTTTACAACAACATTAACAAATTCCAAAATTTGAATTATAACACTACAAACAGTGGATCCCTGATTATGCACCATCACTCAACACCACACATAGAAGCATGATAACATCACACAAAATAAAAATCATCAAGAACAACTTCAAAGATTCATTTCGAAATATAGTTAAACAACACCAGAACATGATAATCTCAAATCGTCATCACAAACGATCTTAAATTATTAATGACGAAGAAAAATATCTACTGCAAGCATAATACAAAAACTATCCATTAATATTTCGTCTGGAATATCGTTGAGTGATCGACAAACCCTTTCCTCAATCCTGACACGTTTGACAGAAGAAGGACAAGAGTTCTCTATATATAGAGAACAGAAAGACCTAAAGGGCCAAGCCCAAAAAGAACAAAATAAACCGCTAGAGAATTCTAGCTTCTTCTAGAGAATTCTAGCTAATTACAAATAAATAAATAAAATACTAATTCTAATATTTACAACACTCCCCCTCAAGCAGAGGAATATATATTTATCATTCCCAGCTTGCTAGTAAGTTCTTGAAATCTGTCTGAAGGAAGCCCTTTTGTCAATAGATCAGCTAATTGACGCCCAGTGAGAATGTATGGAGTGGTAATCAACCCGCTGTCAAGTTTCTCTTTGATGAAATGGCGGTCGACCTCAATATGTTTAGTCCGATCGTGTTGAACTGGATTAAGAGCTATACAAATAGCGAACTTATTATCACATAGCAGCTTCATAGGTCCCTCACATTTTATTTTGAGATCATCAAGTACAATTTTCAACCACATTAACTCACAAATGCCTTGAGCCATAGCTCGAAATTCAGCTTATACACTTGATCTGGCAACCACATCTTGTTTCTTACTTCTCCATGTCACCAAGTTACCGCAAAGAAACATGCAATACCCAGTGGTAGAACGACGGTCAGTCACGGATCCAGCATAATCAGCATCTGTGTAGACTTCTAAAGATAGATTGCCATCACGTCGGAATAACAATCCTTTACCAGGAGTACCTTTAAGATACTGAAGAATTCTCTCTACTAGAGCCGGCAAAACAGGCTCGGCTCGGCGGGCCAACCCGCCCAACCCGCCAAACGGGGTTGGGCGGGCTGAGTTTTTCAACCCATCTCAAAAGCGGGACGGGGCGGGGCAGACTCATTTTTTGGTGGGTTGATGGCGGGCCAAGGCGGGTCAGTGTAAAACAAGCTCGGGCTGGCGGGCCAACCCGCCAAACGGGGCGGGCGGGCCAACCCGCCAAACGGGGTGGGCGGGCTGATTTTTTCAGCCCACTTTCAAAAGCGGGGCGGGGCGGGCTCTTTTTTTGGCGAGTTGATGGAGGGGTGGGGCGGGCTCATTTTTTGGCGGGTTGATGGAGGGGTGGGGCGGGGCGGGCCGCCCACTTTGCCACCTCTACTCTCTACTGCCTGCATGTGTTTTTCCTTTGGATCGTGCATAAATTGACTGACAACACTAACAGCATAAGCTAGGTCTGGTCTAATATGAGCCAGATATATCAATTTCCCAACTAGCCGTTGATATTGTCCTTTATCAACTGGATGACTCTCTTCTTCATAGCCCATCTTGTGATTCTGCTCAATAGGAGTATTAGAGGGTTTACACCCGAGTTTTCCTGCTTCTTTGAGAAGATCAAGAACATATTTCCTCTGACTGATAAAAATTCCTTTGCTTGAATGAGCTACTTCTATCCCTAGGAAATATCTTAGTTTCCCAATGTCTTTGACTTCAAACTCAGAGGCAAGCCGTGTTTTCAGAATCTGTCTCTCCACAAAATCATCACCTGTGATAATACTATCATCAACATATACAAGGAGCACAGTAAGCTTCCCATTTTGGGAGTGCTTGAAGAAAAGAGTGTGATCTCCCTGACTCTGTCTGTATCCTAAAGTCATCATAACCTTAGTAAACCTTCCAAACCAAGCACGAGGTGACTGCTTGAATCCATACAAGGCCTTTTTTAACCCACAAACTTTATTTTCCCCTTCACAGAATCAAAACCAGGCGGGATTTCCATGTAGACTTCTTCTTCTAACTCACCATTGAGGAAAGCATTTTTCACATCAAATTGATTTATATCCCAATTATAATGGGCAGCAAGGGATAACAAGATTCTTACCATATTCATCTTTGCAACTGGAGCAAAGGTTTCTTCATAATCAATGCCATAGGTTTGAATGTAACATTTGGCCACTAATCGAGCCTTGTATCTCTCAAGAGTGCCATCAGAATTATATTTCAGGGTATAAACCCATCTGCACCCTACTGCTTTCTTTCCGTTGGGTCTATCAATAACCTCCCATGTTTTATTTTTCTCCAACGCATTCATCTCCTCTTGCATGGCTTGAGCCCAATTCCCATCTTTCAAGGCTTCATGTACTGATTTTGGGATTGCAATAGAATCTAGTGTTGAAACAAAGCTTTTGTGCTGCACAGAAAGATTAGCAGAGGAAAAAAAGTGGGAGATAGGGTATTGAGTACAAGAGGGACAGGAGGAACAAGTTTTCTTGTGACAAGATCTTTTTCCTTTTCTAAGAGCAATAGGTAAGTCATCAGAAGCAGAAGCAATGGGTAAGTCATTAGAGATATCAGAAGAAATAGACAAATCATGAGAGGAAATAATACTAGAATCAGAAATAGGAGATTCAGAAGAAACAGGAGACTCAGAAGAAATAGGAGATTCAGGACTTACCAGTGGTTCAGACGATTGAGGTTGCTGGTGAGGCAGTATGGGTTGTTTCCTCCTCTGATATACCAATTCAGGTGTCAAAATTTTCCGTATCTCATGTGTATTTGAAGGTTCTAACACACCAGGAGCAGACACACTAGGAAGAGAGAAGATTGATCCAGACTCAAAGAAGGAAGGGGACGAGTCTTCTGAAGAACTGTCCTCCCCCTGACGATGAAGACCCATGAAATAAGATTCAGATTCTTGAAAGGTGACATCCATAGAAACAATTTTTTTTTGACTTGGTGGATGATAACACTTGTACCCTTTTTTATAAGGGGTATAACCAAGGAAGACACACTTAAGAGCCCTAGGATCCAACTTACTCCGATGTTATTTATGAACATGGACAAAGGCAACACATTCAAACACTCTTGGTGGAAGGCTCTGTAATATGAGAACAGAAGGAAAGAAGGAAGTCATGGAATGAATATGAATGATATTGTTAAGGATCCGTGAAGGTAAACGGTTGATCAAAAAAGTTGCAGCTAACACTGCTTCTCCCCAATAAGAACTAGGAACAGATGTCTGAAAAAGTAGAGCTCTAGCAACTTCTAGGAGGTGACGATTTTTCCTTTCAGCAACCTCGTTTTGTTGAGGGGTATCAACACATGTGAGCTCATGAATCATACCTCTGTCTGAAATGAATTGTGACAGGCGTTGGTTGACGTACTCAGTACCATTATCAGATCTTAGTCTTTTAATACCCTTACCAAACTGAGTCTCAACCATGTGATGAAACCGAATAAATATCTCTGGTACTTCAGACTTGTCTTTCATGAAGTATATCCATGTTACCCGAGTACAATCATCAATAAAAGAAACAAACCACCTTGCACCTGAAACACTGTGCACTTTAGAAGGGCCCCAAACATCAGAATGGATAAGAGAAAAAAGTTCCCTGCTTTTAATAGTGCTAGAAAGAAATGACACTCTATGGTATTTTGCAAATTCGCAAACATCACAATGAAAGGTCTCAACCGACTTATTGAGAAATAGAGAATGGAACATAGACTTCAAAAGACTAAATGGTGGATGCCCCAGACACTTGTGATGGAGCCAAATCATAGACTCTGCAGTATAAGGATGACGTGTCATTAATAACTGATTTTTGCTAGCATGGTCTGGAAGGAGATGATACAACCCATCCTGTTCATTAGCAACTCCAATTGTCTTCTTCGTTGTAAGATCCCGAATAACACAATGAGAAGGAAAAAATATGATAGAACAATTCAAATCATTTGTAAGTTTTTGAGTGGAGATAAGATTAGTAAAAAGCTGAGGAACATAAAGATCACTTTTAAGAAACAAGGAAGGTTGAATTTGAATGTTACCAGAACCAATAACTAATTTATGGGATCCATCAGCTACGGATATAGTATGACCACCAAAAGTAGGATGATAAGAACAAAACAACTCAGTATGACAAGCCATATGATCAGTTGCACCAGAATCCAAAATCCATGAGGTTTTAAAATCAGTGCAAGAAGCAAGAAGAGATATAGAACGTGCTCTCTTACCAGATAAGATCATCATAGAACTGTCATTCTCGGCCATTCTTTAATAAAAAAGTTAACAACCAGCGATAAAATCAACCAAACAGATTATCAAATGAAGTCCGATCAGTGAAATAATCATAGATCCAGACAGAGAACAAGGAGACGAGAAGAATGGCAGTGGTCCGGTCAAAAACAACTGCTGCACGTGCCTCCACGCGCCGGAGAAATGGGTTGCGCGTGGGCTTCACTCGCCGGGAAAGAGGTGGCGCGTGGAGGGGCTTTTCCGGCTAAAATTTTTCTGGCGTGGTCATCCGGTGAGTGCGCACCTGTCTGTGGGTGGTTGCGGTTGAAAAGTTGCTGGAAAGTGGTCCAAACGGTGAAGACAGATCTGATTGGAGGCTGTCGGAGGTATTTGGGTCGTTTGTGGCGGAGGAACTGTGCGTAGAATGATAGATCAGAGAAAATAAAGGTCAACAAAGGTCCCCAGAAAAATTTTCCGGTGGCGGCAAGAGTCAAAGAAATTAGGGTTGTGTTTAAAAAAGGACAATATGTGCGGAAGCAGAACCCTCAGATCGAGAGCTCAGATACCAACTTGAAATTAATAATATGGAATTGTAATATTGAAAATTATATAAAATTTGTACAAGAGTTCTCTATATATGGAGAACAGAAAGACCTAAAGGGCCAAGCCCAAAAAGAATAAAATAAACCCCTAGAGAATTCTAGCTTCTTCTAGAGAATTCTAGCTAATTACAAATAAATAAATAAAATACTAATTCTAATATTTACAACAAAGGGCCTTCCATTCACATAAATTTTACAGTCTTCACCCGTTGACAGACGAACGAAGACGTTGACATTTGTTTATAAAGACACCAAAAAATAATAATCATACAACATCCGCTTGACAAACGAACGAAGAAAAAAAACACAGGTAATCTCTACACAACATAGAAGACGTTGAATACCTAAATAACCATTCATAGTAGCAGGAAACTTTCTGCCCTGTAAAACGAAAAAAATAGAATTAGTATACAAAAAGCGAAAATGAATTAAGAGCATTTGTTTATAAAGGAACCAAAAAATAATAATAATATAACATCCGGTACAAAAATGACCGAAGAAACAAAACACTGGCAAAAACTATTCGCAATAGCAAGAAACCTTCCTCCCTGGAAAACGAAAAAAAGAGAATTAGTATACAAAATATTAAAACGAATTCCTACCAATTTGGGACTAAAGATAGAACGAAGAAACGAATTCCTACTAAAAAGAGAATTAGTATACAAAATACTAAAACGAATTGGAGGCAAGCGAAAATAAACAAAAAACAATCCCTACAAACAGAAATGAAAAAAGAATTCGCAAGCAAGCCAAAAAAAATAAGAAACAAAACTTATCTATTTATACAAAATGAACATGCCCAACATTTTCCAAGGTAGTGGGAATTCAAAATTTGAAATTCAAAATGACCCCTTCATATGAGTTGCAGCAAGAACAAGAGTAATACACGAAAAATATAAGCGAACAGAGATAAAAAAAATATTTTTAAATATAAAATTTACAATACCTCAGGTTGTCAAGCTCCAACACAACCATTTTCGTCTTCCTACCAGAAACCACATGTTCACAAACTTAAACAATTCCTGATATTAAACCAATGAAGTCCACAAAAAAAGGGCAGCGAAGAGTTTGTAAACAAAAATCAAAAATTAAAAAATGAAAAATAGTAAGGAAAATTATATTACCCACTAAATAAGGAGAGTCAGATGTTTCTTTCTCAATGATGTCATAATCAACAAAATTAAATTCACTCGCAGAAATATTAGAATCAATAATTGATCTAAGATCAGTCCTCAAATTGAAAGACAAACGATCTTGATGCCTGGTTGGCCTGAACACATCGCTATTGAATCCAACACCAATTTTTTTTATAAAATAGCAGTCTCCTTCATGGATTTTTTTCCGTACCGGCAAAGAACCTTTGAGTGGATCCTACCACCCGACAAAAAAAAAACACAGCCACCTCACAAAAAATGGAAGATTTAAAAAACGCAAAGAACCAAGATTTAAAAAACGCTAACAACTACCTGTTCATCCAATAAAACCATTTCAACTTTGTCGTCAAATTCTCTACGTTGAAACTTAGAAACTTCCCAAGCCCGAACCACCTTCACCTTAATCCTCCAGTCCTCCTTCGCAGGACTGACATCCTTCAGAAAATCATATTTTGAAAACATATTGGTTAGACGATCAAAGACAGAACGAAGACGCTGATTCTTTGAAGCTATATGTTTTAACTGATATGGAGTGTGGGCAAAAAAGAACGACAACGAACAGGAGCAAGAAAATGGCCGTAGTTTTTGCAACCGCATAGAATAATATGGAATGTGGGAAAAAAATGACGAAGAAGATAAGCAAGAAAATAGATGTGTTTTTGCAATGCATAGAACAATGAGAAGCCTTGTATATTTTTTTAAATGTTTAGCAATTCCAATGTAGAAAGTAGGTGAACATTAAATGAGTTGTCGGATTTTAAAATTCAAATTTAAAGTTTGAACTCCAAAATTCAAATTAAAATGAGTTGTCTGCCAATACAATTGATAACAAATCTGCACCATTGATTTCAGATACGAAATCGTGTCCATCGATTTTGATTCAAAATTATATTTTCTTTTATATTTTTTTACTCCCTGATTGACCAAAGAATGAAAGTTTTTACATTTTTGTAGTGTGAACGCAAATCTGAAATTGAAGTAGGAAGTGACACTTCAGCGGGGTTGCCAAAGAATGGGTTTGTCTTAGAATATAAGATGACAAGAGTGTGTGCTGTATCATAATTTGGTTAAAACCATCCATCTTCCACAAGGTGGAATCTATCAATACTACTATGGCTTTAAATATATTTTACCCCTAAACTGTATAGATTTTTTTTGGATAAAGTGTGTATCATTTTAAAGGATGTAAAGTTGTGTCATTTTAAGAGAGAGAAAGAGATAGATAAAGGAGGAAAGAGAGTTGACAAAAAAATAAAGGTGTGGGTCACACGTCTTTGTGAGTGTGAAATGATATAAGTTATGTCGTTTAAAAGGATATACACTTTTCCCATTTTGGGAAAGGTGTGTATCATTTTAAAGGACGTAAAATTGTGTCATTTTAAGTCAAAGAAAAAGATAGATAAAAGAGAGAGAAAGTCGAAAAAAATAAAGATCTAGATTTCATCTCTCTATGAGAATGAAATGGCACAACTTATAACATTTAAAGGAATAAATATTTTTTCCACCTTCGGTCAGAACCCGTATCCAGATTAAGCTCTTTCTTTTCCCATTATTTGTGCCTGATTGCGTAGGAGAGTGAGTTTTGGGCCACTAAAATTTTATTGGGCCTCATCTTAAGTGACAGGCTCTGTAACGACATTTACAAACTGGCCCAATGGGTAGTAGTAATCTATTTGGCAAGTACTTTTTTTTTTTTTTTTAAGCTATCCTCCGGCTGATAGCCAAAAATTAATCCTATGGATATACCTTTTTTTTCTTTTTTTTAAGGAAACTAATGGGGCCGTCCGATATGCCTATTTTATGTAACTCAAGATATCTTAAGAAATTCAAACAACTGAATTATTGTCAAGGAGCCTTTGGTTTAAAACAGAACGAAATTATAAAGGAGTTGGTACAATCAATAAGGAGACATAAAGACTATTACATGCCGCTCGTGCATACTACACCAAGTAATCCATTATTTCGTTCTCGTAATTGTAACAAAAATCATCCGTAATTCAAATTGATGTCCAATTGTCATATCCCATAAGATCTGGATCGCATCCTTCCCAAAGCAATTTCTTTAAACCATTTTGCAGTTCTAGCTCCTTCACATTGAGACAAGCCAGGCAGTGGACATCTCCGAAGCTGAAACAACACCATTTTTATATTTGAAAATCAAGAGGGTAATGTGGCAACAGAGGACGCAAATTAACTAGTTCATCACTAATGAGGTTTTCTGTTTGCCAACAATCGGAAGACATGCCAGGTATACACCTCAAAACCCATTTCATAACCATCGTGGCCTATATTATATCATACATATTAATAATAGTGCACTATGTTTGGCAGAGATGTGACAAGTTTACCGAATTCGAAGGAAACACATGCGGATACCACATGATCACATTGATTAAGAGAGGTTAGCTGTTCTGTCTATATTATTTTGGCCTATAGAAATTAATCATGAATTGCTTCTATATATATATATATATATATTGAGAGTCAAGGACTTGGTAAGAGCACACAAACATTGAGCTTCCTTTGAAAAAGAACATACAACAAAAAAGAGAGTAACTATGGCAAATAAGTACCATGTTCGCTCAAATAGTTTCCCTTCTGGATCTCATCCTATCACCAATAGAGTAGAGGAAGAGCTGAACAAGCTCAAGACTTGGGAAGCCACATCCACGTCCTCATCAGAGTCAATTGGCACTGGCTTGTTCTTGCTTGAAGATTTGTATATTTGCTTGGAAAGTCTTCTCAACATAGCATCAACCCAAAAAGTGATTTCTCACCATCAAGGTGAGAAATGCTTGGAAGAAATTTTGGATGGTTCGGTGAGAATTTTGGATATATGTGGCATCACAAGGGACACCATGTTACAAATTAAGGAAAATGTTCAAGCACTTCATTCTGCTCTTCGAAGGAGAAAAGGAGATTCAAGTATTGAAAAAAGTGTAGCCGAATATAATTCTTTCTCAAAGAAGATGAAGAAGAATGCTAGGAAGTTGATCACAACTTTGAAGCAGATGCAAATTAAATTTGGAGTATCCCCACTCTTGAATCAAGATCAAGACCTCAATGCTTTGATTAGGGTGCTTAGGGAGGTCATTGCAATAAACTTGTCTATCTTCCAATCCCTTTTGTCTTTCTTGGCCATGTCTACTTCAAAGTCAAAGGCAACCAAATGGTTCTTGGCGGCAAAAATGATGCATAAGAGGGTGACAGCATGTGAAGAGAACTCAGAAAATTGCAATGAATTGCAGTGTATGGAAGCATCTTTAAGAACCCTTATAAGTGAAGGTACTATTAATGTAGCGAAGATGCAGGCTGCACGTGAAAGATTGGAGGCTTTGGAGAATGCCATTGAAAGCATAGAGAATGGTTTGGAGAGCGTATTTAGGCGATTGATCAAAACGAGAGCTTGCCTATTGAACATAATGACTCAATAGAGTGTGCTCTTTCATGATTCTCTCCAAATCCCGCAAAGCATCCAAATTTTTGGGATCAGCTGAGGATTGAAATTAAAATTTTGCCTAATCAGTTTTGTACATGTATGCAATTGAATAGTTATACAATCAAATACAAAGAAAAGTTTATACTCTATATTTCGGTATGTTTTGTTTTAGATCACCTTTTCTCTAAAGCTCATGGCGTTTATATTTAGGGTTTTAATTTTCTTAGGTTAAAGAAGAGAAGCTTCCCGCCTGCAGAGACAAAATATTATGTGGGCTCTACTGTTTTTCAAAAAAAAAAAAAAAACTGCATAATTCTCGATATTTCAATGGTAGGAGAGTACTTGTGAAGAAACTGTAGAAGAAAAATATTCCCCTAATATTTATCATCTTCTCTACCTAAACACTGTAGTTACTATGTCTGATAAGAAAGTGGGGTAATTAATTTATGGGTTTTATGTTTATTATGTTGTAGGAAAATGATTGTGTAATGTTACAGAGATTCATTTTCCGTGCCATATATTTTTTTATTTATTTTTTTGTTTTAAAATGTGTGGGCCCCATAAAATATTGTGTGTGTAGAAAAATTTGTTGTGTTATGTTAAAGGATAAAATGAAAACGCTTTATTTATCTTTACGCTTCTGTAGAGAAACCTAACCCGAGAAAATCAGTGTACATGTTTGAACGAGAAAATCATGAATAAGAATTCTCTTATCTTTTCAAAATTTCCGTATTCTAATTCATTATTTTTTATTTCTAGTAAAATTCTGATTTTTTAACTGACCAATAGAAGCCTTCCGAAACTAGTTGGTAATTGTAACATCACCGTCTCCAGCCGGTTACGATTAACATGCATATGATACAAACAGAAACAACGAAAGACTTAACTTACGAAAATACGAGCTAACTTTTTCTTTTTCTAGTTTAATTCTTATTCGCTGGAGATGAAAATCGGGCAGAGCAACCTCTGTAAATTAATCGGACAACCCCAGCTCTCAAGAGTTTCTGAAAGACAGTTTATACAGCATATACTTTCAGAGGTACCAGACATCCATATAAAATCATATACCCATCCATGAGCGTATAACACCCCGTTCCAGAACCGGTTGGTTAATATTACGTACGACATTAAGCGCAGTTACAATCACAATAATTGAATTAATGTACGGATAAACTTTTTCCTTTTTATTTATAAACGTTTTTGTTTAAAATCAATCCTGTAGTTAAAACAATTCTCATTATGTGATCTTAACTTGAACTATATGTGGAATTCCTTTTTATAAGTTTTATTCAGACCATACGTTGCTACCATAGTGTGCCAAGTAGTCCCCTTAGACCACCAAGGCTTAAAACTTATTTTTGTTGTTATTCAACACTAAACACCTTTTCCTTTTAATTACCTGATAAGTTCATGATTTGTGACTTAGAACATGTGGTTTGATGTTAAAATCGGAATTAAAAGGATATCTTTTGTTAATATAAACTCCAAATATTGCATAGAAATGAAAGATTCTGATTTTAAGTGCTAATGGGCTGGTTTTGTATTTTGCAGGCCCAATTATTAACTTTGTCCAAACAAAGCAAAAAGAATGGAAAACAATAAAGAAAAAAGCTTGGGCTGAAGTTTTTACCTTACAAATCAGAGGCCCAAAGAAAGAAAAACAGGAAAAGAACTAAAGAATGAAAAGAAGAAGCAAAAGAAGTAAGAAAAGAAATGGGCCAGATGCTATGAGACAAAGCCGATCAGAGGCCCAAGAAAGGAAAGAAGAAAAGAAAGAAAAGAAGGGGAAACAAAAGAGAAATGCAGAATCGTGAGACAAGAGTTGGAAGAAGAAAAAAACCCTAACCCCACAATTCAAGCAAACCCATCAGACTCCCATCTCAAGCCCTTCATTCGGGTTCTTTCCTTGAATCGAACCAACAAAACAAGTCCTTCAGTCGACTTGATGAGCTGGAGGTTGTTAGTAGTGGTGAGTGGAGATTCCTTTTGGTACGTTGCTAATCGTGCAAGGGAAACGCACGACTGAGTGGAGCGAGGAGCATACGTACGTTTTGAGGAGGTGGGTGACCTAGGATCAGCTATAAAAGAGGAGATAAAAGCATTTGTAGGCACCTCTTCTCCTCTCCTTCTGAGGAGAGTTTTCTTTTCCCTTTGGAAAATTTATTTTACTGTTCTCTGTTATGTTTTTAGGTTTTTAAAATTCTTTAATTTTTAAGCACTGTTCCAGAGCTGTTTGCTGAAGATAGCCTTTGCCTTTATATTTTGCTATTCGTATGTTTTAAGTTTCTGTTTTCATTATGTACCCTTGCTGTTTGTTAGCTCCTCAACCTGTGGTGATGAGCTAATTTTCTTAGAGTTGGGTTGAAAGAGTACCCGGAACTCATTTGATATTAGTTGATGTTTTAAAGTTTAAAGTGTTGATTCCAGTTTGTTTACTGTGCGTTTTTTTTATGTTGAGTTTATTATGTGATGGCCACACATAGGCTACTCCTAGTGGTGTGAGATTATTGGGAAATAACTCACACTAGACCTCACTGTGAGCACATGGAAAGTTGAGAGAGATCTCTCTCAATGGGTATGGCTCCAGGGATGAAGTTACCCCCATGTAACTTGAGAAAATGGTACTTCAAGATCCTATGATAACAGTGACATAGGGATATGTCATCTGTTGTTATTGGATGAAAACTGTTGTTGGGAAACAATAGTTATTTTAGAATTTTTGTTAAGCTGGAAGTGATAACTATTTTCTGTCAAAGCATCCTAATGACAAATGAAGGAAGGGGAAATTGAAACCCAACTTATTTCCAAATTCTGTTTTCAAAAACCCATCTTTGTTATCCTTTTGTATTTTTATCCAAATCTGATTTAACTTTCTATTTTTAAAACTTAAAAGAAAATCATAAATTTTTTACAAGTTTTCTATTTAATTAATTTTCCGATAGTTCAAAAGTCTTTCACCAACTGAGTCTCTATTTGAAAAAGAAAATCCTCTCAAAAATATTTTCCTTGCATTTAGTTTAGAATAGCAGTAGCATTTTATTTTATTTTATTTTATTTTATTTTTGGTTCTGATTAGCAATTACAATTTTATTCAAAGTCGAAAACGCCAAAGATCCTTGTGGGAATGATAACTGGGACTCACAAAAGCCCTATATTACTTGTTGTCGCGTATACTTGCGCGCATACTTGCACAACTGTTAGCAAGGCAACAAGCTTTTGGCGCCGTTGCCGGGGATCGAAGGCGTACATTGTTTGATTTTGCTTGTGATTGCTATTCCGAATTAGCTTTTGTAATTTTCATTTTTTTTGACTATTTTAGTATTTCTGTTAGTCTAGCTTATTTTCCTTTTTTCTTTCTTTTAGCCTTTATCTTTGATTTTTGTATATTTCTCTTATTAGTAGATTTGTTTTTTATTTTATTTCATTTTTTTTGTTTTTATTTTTCGTGTGATTTTATTTGTCGTGTGATTTTATTTTTCTGTATATATTGTTCATATAGATGCTACAGTTATTTTAATTTCTAGTCTATGTAAGTAATTTGGTTGTTAAATTTTGTTAGTTATTGTTTTCTCTTTTAAGTTGTTGATTTTAGTTGCTATTTTCCCCCCTTTATTTTTCTGTTATGCATGTTGGTTTGCTGTTGATATATGATTATAGATTTTGCTGATATATAAATTTTTTTTTATAGTTGCTATTTTTTTTAGATTCCCTCTTTCTTATTAGTTTTCTTTTATGTTAAGTGTCTGTTGTGTGAGTTTCATAGAAGACCTTGATCTTTTAGTGCAAATGGACAATCATTTACAATGGTCTGGTGAAAAGGATGCTCAAACGAGAGTGCTTGAAATGCATGATGTAGATTCCTTTACAGCACTCTCTGCCAAGTTTGATGCACTCTCAACTTTGATTAAGACCAGAAATCATGTCATAGAGGCCAAACAGACCCAACACCAAGTTGTCCAGCCAATTCCATGTGTCTCTTGTGTTTATTGTAGTGGTCCACACCTTTTCCACAGCTGTCGATCCAACCCAGATTCTGTTTTCTATGTAGGAAACTACAATAGAAATCAAAATAATTTTTACCAAGCTTGGATGCAAAATTCTGGTTTCCACCGTGCACAAGGACAGAGGCAGCAAGATTGCCCCTCTAATGCACAACACATACCTCATTTTCCTCCTCAAAACTACCAGCAACAACCCTCTAGGCAGCAGCCTACATTCCAATACTCTCAAAACCAGCAAGTAGACCTTCCTTCTTCATCCTTAGAAACCTTGCTTAGAGACTTTTTGGTCAAGAATGAAGCTAAGCAAAATAGCTTGGAGGCTGTTGTGCAGAGTACAATTGCCTCTCTTAGGAGTTTAGAGACTCAAATAGGTCAGTTAGCCATTGCTATAGATAATGAACCTCTAGGTACCTTCCCTAGCAATATTGAAGAACCTAGGAGAGAGTGTCATGAGCAAGACAAAAGGCTTGAGCTAGGAAATGACAGGTTGGTCATCCAACCTGAAGCTGTAGTTAAGCCATATGCACTAAAAATTCTTGTTATTCAAGATGAAGAAGAGGTCAAAAAGGAGCTAGTTGTACCTCAACAAGCTGCCCAGGAAAATTCTTCTCAAGAAAAAGAGCAAGAATCGTCCATTCCTACGCCTAAGAGTCTTGCAATGGAAAGCCACATGCAAGGGGTAGAATCTGCAACATCATTGCTTAACACAAATTCAGCAAGCAGTAGCAATAGGTCTCCCCCTCCATTCCCTTTGAGTGTGAATGAGGGTCAGCTTTAATGTGTTGAAGGCCATGAAGCATCCTAGGGAGATAGAGGACTGTTCTCTTATGGATATAGTTGACCATTTAGTTAAAGATAGGTTTAAAGAGGAGAATGGCAAGGACCCAATAGAAATGTCTATTTTAGATGAGTGTGAGCTGGATAAGGAGAATTTAGAAGAGAGTATAGGTTGTGTGGAATCTAAATCTGCACCTTTTTGGAAAGAAAAGCAGTTTGTGTCCTCAAGTTTGCATAAAAAAGAGCTAAAATCTCCTTGGCCATCCATTGAAGTTCCACTAGTCATTGAACTTAAGCTTTTGCCCACAAATCTTAGGTATGCCTACTTAAGAAAAAAAGAAACACTGCATGTGATTGTGTCAAGTTTACTCACTGTTTTTGAGGAAAAACATCTGCTGAATATGCATCAATTTTTTAAAAAAACCAAAAATTGGATCATAGTAGATGTTAAGAGGATTATCCCAACCTTAAGCATGCATGAGATTCTGTTGATGGACCCAAAAAGAAACTTCATTGAGCAACAAAGAAGACTTAATCTAATCATGAAAAAAATGGTCAATTGGTGGGATACAGGGCAACTAGTTCTACCTTTTAATTCACAGCTAGGGCTATTTCGTGTGAAGCCAAAGTCTAAGTGGTTAAGCCCCTGTAAAGTTGTTAAAATCTTTTTGCATGAAGCTGTGAAAATTTTGGATGAGGAAGATGATATAAAAATCAAGGTTGATGAACAAGGGGCCAAACACTATTGGGGAGATGATAGGGAGAAGGTGTCTATCTTCCCAAGAGAGCCTGATTGAAATTGATCATGAAAAAGAAGCAAAAAGTCTAGCTAAAGACTATAAACTAAGCATGTTAGATTTTTTTTTTGTCTGTTATCTTTGACTCCTTTATTTGCATGTTTCTGCATGTTGTCTCAAAGTTAATTTGAATAGTCTGCAAAATAGCTTTCAAAAAAAAAAGGAATTGATTTTAATGGAAAATTTTCACCATTTATGTTGATATTATTTTGCAGGTGTCAAATGAGAGAGTAAGTTGATTCATCACTGCTGTGAGTCAATTCTGAGTTTGGGGGAAACTAGACAACACATTTCAAGTGGAGGGTTGCTTGATTTTGAAGCAAATTAGAACCACAAGCTCATCCATCAAGTGCTCCCCCTTCAACTACAATATTGGCACCTTAAGCTATAAAAGAACCCACACCATCTACACCAAAGAAGAGAAATAGACTAAGAAAATGAGTGATAATGAAGATGGTGCAGAATGGTGAAGAAAAACAAGGAGAAAAAGAGGATGAAAAAAAACCCCCACAATGATGCATGTTCATATTCAAATTTTGAGGATGAGTAGGCTAGAACCTCTTCTGGCCCCAGGTTACTTGTTCTTAATTTTGCTAATTTTCTTTTTCTTGGTAGCCTATTTCTGCAACAGTGAGGACACTGTTTCCTCTAAGTTTGGGGGAGTGAATTCATGAATTCTGCTTGTTTTAAATTTGCTATTTTTTTTTATTGTTTAGATGCCTTGTGAATAGTTGTGATTTTTGCTGTTTTGTGGATATTATTAGTTGCTATGTTGTTAAGTTTCTCTCTTCAGTCCCTGTGAATTGTTGTTTGCTGAGTTGAAGTTTGAGTCCTAGAGTAATTTGAGGGATGTATTATGTTCAGCACTGAGTGATCTGTGTCACAATTAGGTAACTGGAAGTTTTGTAGTAAGAAAAGAACTCAGAGCAGCTGTGTGAATGTAGAGTGACATGAGTGAATTAATGGTTGTATGGTAATAGAAGTGAGAGGTTGAGAAAGTGAATTGATTGATGCAGAGTGTTAAGTGGTAACAATAGGAATTTGAGATGGTGACTAGACCCAACAGAGAGAGTCATTGAGCCTACACAGTTAAATATTTTTTTTTTTAGAGGTCTTCACTGGATTAGGGAGGCAGAACTTGCTCTGATGCTCAGTTGAGAAGTGTTGCACTTGCTTAAGTTTAAAATGATGAGGGAAAATTTTTGTTATTTTGTTTAACCACTTTAAAACCTAAGAGCCATCCTTAGATCATCATCTATTGAAAACCCAATTTTGAGCCTTTAGCCTTTTCTTTTTACATACCCACATTTCACCCTGACCCACAATCTACCACACCTTTTAGTTATGATGGAAATGGAAAAAGAAGCAAGATGTGTTTGGCTGAAAAAGGAAGTGAAAGTAAGAAACTGCTAATAAAATAGAGAAAAGAAAAACAAAAAGATTTGGCAAAATACTTGGAGGGTTTAAGTGAAATTTGTTAAAAAAAAGGGATTTCAAAAAAAAAAAAAAATAGCAGTCAAAGTAGCAGCCACTGAATTGATTGATTAAGCTTCAGGATTGTTGTTTCTTTTCCATTGTAACTAAGTTAGCCAAGCCCCCACAAATTGTCCACCCTCACCGTAGCCAAGTTACAACCTATTCAAGTCCCTTTGATTGAGTTTAGGTCTGTGAGATACGTAGGAGACAAGAGCATCTTAGCAAGCCTATGCTACATCTTTTCCCAGTGTAAGATTGAGAGAAACAGGACCCTTGAGCATTGAGTGAATACTTCTTTGATTAAGTGAGGATGTGAAAAGTTGCCATCTCTATTGTCTGTTGCAAAATTTTGCATTCTGAGTTAAGAAATAAAAATTCAAGATCTCTGTTGTCATTATTATACAGCCTTTGAGATATTCATGCATTTAAAATTCGCACACTATTGTTGAGTATTTTGATGAATAAAAAGGATCACCAAGCTGTCTGGTTTGTGATTGATTAACTGTTGGACTAAGTACACACCTATGTTCTTTGATATTTGTGTTAATATGATTCACTGAAAGTTTCGAAAAAGTTGAACTTTGAAATGTTGTTAGGAAATGTTTTGGACTGTTGTGGATTATGAGCAGCCATGACTGATGTAATAGAATTTTTCCGGTTGTGGAGAGTGGTTATTATGATAAATTCATATGCCGATTTTCTTTGTTACTTGAGGACAAGCAACAATGTAAGTTTGGGGGTGTGATAAGTTCATGATTTGTGACTTAGAACATGTGGTTTGATGTTAAAATGGGAATTAAAAGGATATCTTTTGTTAATATAAACTCCAAATATTGCATAGAAATGAAAGATTCTGATTTTAAGTGCTAATGGGCTGGTTTTGTATTTTGTAGGCCCATTTATTAACTTTGGCCAAACAAAGCAAAAAGAATGGAAAACAAGAAAGAAAAAAAAGTTTGGGCTGAAGTTTTTACCTTACAAATCAGAGGCCCAAAGAAAGAAAAACAGGAAAAGAAATAAAGAATGAAAAGAAGAAGCAAAAGAAGTAAGAAAAGGAATGGGCCAGATGCTATGAGACAAAGCCAATCAGAGGCCTAAGAAAGGAAAGAAGAAAAGAAAGAAAAGAAAGGGAAACAAAAGAGAAATGCAGAATCGTGAGACAAGAGTTGGAAGAAGAAAAAACCCTAACCCCACCATTCAAGCAAACCCATCAGACTCCCATCTCAAGCCCTTCATTCGGGTTCTTTCCTTGAATCGAACCAACAAAACAAGTCCTTCAGTCGACTTGATGAGCTGGAGGTTGTTAGTAGTGGTGACTGGAGATTCCTTTTGGTACGTTGCTAATCGTGCAAGGGAAACGCATGACTGAGTGGAGCGAGGAGCATACGTATGTTTTGAGGAGGTGGGTGACCTAGGATCAGCTATAAAAGAGGAGATAAAAGCATTTGTAGGCACCTCTTCTCCTCTCCTTCTGAGGAGAGTTTTCTTTTCCCTTTGGACAATTTATTTTACTGTTCTCTGTTATGTTTTTAGGTTTTTAAAATTCTGTAATTTTTAAGCACTGTTCCAGAGCTGTTTGCTGAAGATAGCCTCTGCCTTTATATTTTGCTAGTCGTATGTTTTAAGTTTCTGTTTTTATTATGTACCCTTGCTGTTTGTTAGCTCCTCAACCTGTGGTGATGAGCTAATTTTCTTAGAGTTGGGTTGAAAGAGTAATCGGAACTCATTTGTTATTAGCTGATGTTTTAAAGTTTAAAGTGTTGATTCCAGTTTGTTTACTGTGCGTTTTTTTATGTTGAGTTTATTATGTGATGGCCACACGTAGGCTACTCCTAGTGGTGTGAGATTATTGGGAAATAACTCACACTAGACCTCACTGTGAGCACATGGAAAGTTGAGAGAGATCTCTCTCAATGGGTATGGCTTCAGGGATGAAGTTACCCCCATGTAACTTGAGAAAATGGTACTTCAAGATCCTATGATAACAGTGACATAAGGATATGTCATCTGTTGTTATTGGAAGAAAACTGTTGTTGGGAAACAATAGTTATTTTAGAATTTTTGTTAAGCTGGAAGTGATAACTATTTTCTGTCAAAGCATCCTAATGACAAATGAAGGAAGGGGAAATTGAAACCCAACTTATTTCCAAATTCTGTTTTCAAAAACACATCTTTGTTATCCTTTTGTATTTTTATCCAAATCTGAGTTAACTTTCTATTTTTAAAACTTAAACGAAAATCATAAAATTTTTACAAGTTTTCTATTTAATTAATTTTCCAATAGTTCAAAAGTCTTTCACCAACTGAATCTCTATTTGAAAAAGAAAATCCTCACAAAAATATTTTCCTTGCATTTAGTTTAGAATAGCAGTAGAATTTTATTTTATTTTATTTTATTTTATTTTATTTTATTTTATTTTTGGTTCTGATTAGCAATTACAATTTTATTCAAAGTCGAAAACGCCAAAGATCCTTGTGGGAACGATAACTGGGACTCACAAAAGCCCTATATTACTTGTTGTCGCGTATACTTGCGCGCATACTTGCACAACTGTTAGCAAGGCAACATTACCTACGAAATTTTATATTACTTATATGGTCCTTATGTTCTAATATGTTATAGATCCCTTCATTATCTACGCTTAGGTTCAAACCACGCTCAAATCGGAGCGCCGTAGTTCAAGTTATGAATTTTCTACGAAATGAGTGTTGATCCCCACTGGGCCCGGCGCGATTAGCGTGAAACCGGCGCGATTAGCGTGAAGCAACAGAGGCCTTGGCGCGAACAGCGCCAATAATGGCGCGATTGGCGCCGGGAATGCATTTTCCCACTACCTCTTTGCGCGATTAGCGCCACCGCGGTGCTGATAGCGCCAAAGTTCTGGAGATTACACCAAGCCTTAATATTTTACCCCTAACTGGAGCTATACTTATCCGATTGACGCAATCTTGGTCTCCTTGGAAAGTTAAGAAAAAGATCTAAAACTTACATTAAGACACAAGGGTCCAAATCTATCATATAGGATATGAAAAATGGACAACAAGACATGATATGTTTATTTCCACACAAATTTTAAGTCTAAAGGTCTTCCCCCCACCTTATAGACAACATATAATCCTTTCAATAAGTGATTCCTAGTTTTTTCAAGGTACTCATACACTAAGAGAAACATCCATACCCTTTCATCATATATATATTTCCAATAATTACAACATTACATCATTGCAATATGTCTTAATTACCGAATCATGTGACTTAGCTACAAAACACTACGATCAACTCCTTGGCTCCCATCAACAAAAGAGATACCAAAGGAGATGAGCATAGGCTAAGTCCGTCCAAATAAAACATGACATACATATAACAATTGGCTTTCAAATGTAAATCCTATACATGGTACTACTACATGTCTTGTATAATCCAAAAGAATGCAACATCTTCATGCATCTACTAATCCAAGTATAACCACTTGCCACCAGAGGCTCCTGCAGCATCTTTACCTGAAAGGGGGTCCCCACAACACGGGGTGAGATATACAAATATATCATAGTAAACTAAGGGTCCTTAGAGAATATCTCCACCCCATAGTTCAATCATAGTGTAATAGCAATAACAATAAATAATGCAGTAAATACATATCCATGCAGTGTGTAAACAAACATCTTCAGGAGAAATCCCTCGAGCTCCCAAGCTGTCCTAAGGATACTCGGATGCAAATAGTCCTACTGGCCAGCTAAACTACCAAGTATGAATTACGCATCGTCATGCAACATACCAACATAGGGAAACACCATCATATGCCACACCAAATGCATACACATACGTATACAAAGCATTAAACTATTTCATTGCATTTATATACACTATCAACAACCACTACCCATTCAGGGCTTGGTGGAACAATAAAGGGATTTACACCCAAGGTTCGAAGGCTTACCTCAAAGTTCCAGTTCAACCTTTGCTCACCAACAAGTTTTGCCACCAATTACAATAACCAACTTCACAAACAACCATCTACACAATGTGTAATGCAATCAATATATTGCATTCAAGAGTATCTCATAATTATCAATCAAACTATCCAATTCATACCACAACAAGAACATGAATTTACCTATTCCAATGAGCTAATCAAGCTCCATAGCTCCCTCCAATGGTTGGTCACTCAAAGGTGGTCCAATTTCCTCAATCCTATCTATCACATGGACACAATTAATATCCAAACAAACCAAACCATGTCTTACACTACTAGAAAATCAACACTTCAAGCATAAATTTTTCAAGATTTTGAACATGAATTAAATAACAATCTAAACTCATTTCTACCATTTATTTATCATCACTAACAACATTTACAAAGGAATTTAATTTCAATCAAACTCTAAATTACCCCTCCATGCACACATCTCTTTCAATGAAACCCTAACATACCCATCACCATAAAAATCATGGAAGGACTTGCATCTAAACATGAACCCACCTAGAATCATGTAAGGAAGAGATTGCAACCCTCACTTCAAGCAATGGACCACTCCAAGACACCCAATCAACAATGGGTCACCACTTTCTCAAGTGACTTTCTCCCCACACACTTGTTTATTCAAGATTTTGGCTTATAGGTTGCACTCACAAGGAAAAACTAAGCATTTTTGCTTCAAACATCAAGTGATTCCATTGAGTATTTAAGAAGTTGTGTTTTTGGAGCTCATAACCATGGGGTTTCTTTCTCTCCAGGAGCCACGGGAAGGAGAAGAGAAATGGGGTTCATTCTTTTGTGTTTTGTCACTTATAGTGGTTAAGTGAAATCAACCAGGTATTAGCTCATCTATCTATTCAACTCCATTCACCACCAAACTTTACCCAAAGGTTTGGAATATTTTTCGAGGAATATTTCTAAATTTATTTTTATATTTTGGGTACTTTTGCCTACACTCATTTATACCTCATAATTCTCACTGAGTGCACTTTTTACCTCAAAAGTGACCCTAATTAATTTAATTAGGCCCTATTCTTAATTTTGCTCACTAATACATGCTTAATTATTAATTACATGTAATTTACTAATTAATTAGGCTAGGGCTATTATAGAGCGCATATATAATTTGGCTCCGTGCCACTATATCTAACAGCATGCAATCCAACAAGTAAACATAACCGAATACTACATCGTCATATCAACATGCCTGAATGCACAAATGTACATGCATCAAACTGAAAAATATGTACCAAATATATACAGGCTATATACGAAGTAAAGGATCAGACATCATGATCCATAAAATACTGGAATACTAAATAACATAAAAGCACTCAAAAATAGCAGTAGCCTACAGTTACTCAAAATCTGGTCCGTCCAAACACCTCAACCACGGGTCGCGTCCCTGCCTAGTGACGGCTCACCGGGAATCTGGGCACCTGAAATGATGTCCCCAAAGAGGGGTGAGATAACAAATCTCAATAAGCTCCAGGTTTATAGAGAATTCTCTATACCCCTGGGCTCACTCCTGCATGAAAGTCAAATACAGAGTATACAAGGCAACATATAATAGATATCTCAACTGAACAGAACATAATTACATATCTTATCAGAGGCGTGCGCCGTCATTCCCAAGGGAGGACCCCAAGCGGAAATTAACGCACGTGTTCCCAAGGGAGGACCCCAAGCGGAACCAGAACATAACAGAAGTGTACACAGCCAGTCTCGAGGGAGGACCCCCAAGCGGACAATCGTGCACAAACAGAAATCAATACAGAAATCATATAAGAACAAGTCATATCATGTTATCAAATAGCACTATATGAATGCATCTATAAAAAACATCAAAAAACAATCATACAATCCAACCATAGTTCACTAACCATGGTGGAGCAGTCAAGCAGGAAAAGACTCCTTAAACATAGAGCTTACCTCTTGAAGCTTTTCAAATTCGCTTACTTGTTGCACAAGCTATTTATATAGCTCCAACGAAAGTCCAACCGTCTCAATCCCTAGGCACACATAGAGAAGGAATCCAAAACAAAAATCAATAAAATGCTACCATGCCTAGATTCTACATAAGGCATACATTTTATCGCTTACTTTCGTCTCTTTACATTTTTGCCAATCCTATGCCAATACACAAGTCAAGCCATTTTATAATCGTTAGCGTTCCCAAATTTAACTAAGGGCATGTTTGGAGCACCTGATAAAGAAGATAGGATAGGATAACTTATCATATCCTACTTTTATCTCTTGTTTGGTGGGTCAATAGGATAAGATTAGCTTATCCTATTGTCTCATTTTATCCTATCCAATACATGATTTCTTATCCTATGGGGAGAGCTGGGTTAGGATTCAACGGGATAAGATACCAATATTGGATATCAAATATATCCTCACGCTACCCAATAAATTCCCATGCTACCCAATATATTTGTATTTATTGCATTATGTTTTATTTTTTCTTTCTTCTTTCTCCTTCTACATAATCTTATCAGATTCAGGTGCTCACCAAACACAGGACATGATATCGGCTTATCAGCCTCATATCATATCCTACCGTTATCCTATCCTGTCCACCAAATGAGCCCTATGTATCCACATGAGAATTTTTAATATAATTCATGCCATTTTTCTTCCTAAGGCCGTGGGTACACATAAAGGGAACCAAGATTTGTTTCAACAATTTTTAAGTCATTTCCCTTCTTTAACTCATCAATTTCTTACATTGGAAAACTACACATTTTATTAAAATAAAATGTAACTAAATTTACCCCTAAAATCACCCTCTAGGCTGAAATCCAAGAGGGAGAAACCAAGGTTTTCTCTACTTTTTCATGCAATTCTCTTCACTTAATAAATAACTCACATATACATATACCTATATAGATATATCTCTACAAGGTATCCAACTAAATTTTTGAACATTAAACCCCTCCAAAGTTGCACAAGGCCGAAACATAGGGGACTTAATACATAGGAATTTTTTTCCATTTTAGCATTCTTACTAATTCATCAAATTTCCACTTACTCCAACATATTAAACCTTCCCAATACATAGAATAAAATTTTGCACATCACACCCAACTACTCTATCAAGGCCGAGACATAGGGGGAAGGTGCAATGGGATTTTTCAATTCTTAAACACATGACAATGCTTAATTCATACTATAACTTCCTAACAAGACTTAATCACAAAAATATAACTATAGAATTATAGGTTTATTACCTATAGTGGCTATTCCAAACTCCAAAGAACAAAACCTAAGCTTTGCTCACTCAAAAGCGCCCCATTTTTTCACAAGGATGAATAGTGCCATGAATTGGGGGTGATGAATAACTCTCTCCACAAGCCAAATCAGCCCAAATAGAGTGGTGGAATGGATTCACTAGCCTTTTTCCTTAAAGATTCATGTATGGCATCATGAGTTTTGGTCGCAAAATGAGTGGAAATGAGAGGAAATAAAAAAAACCCTAAGCCCCTTTCTCCATTGAAGCCACGGATTGGGAGGAAAAGAATAGGAGAAGAAAGACGCACAGTGACGGGAGATAAGGAGTCACGGTTATAAAATGTTAAGTTACTTTAACTGGGTAATGGCTTATCTATCTACACACCTCCATTCATTACCAAACTTTACCAAGTGAACTAGAATATTTTTCTAGTCATATTTCTAACTTTACTTTCACTTTTCTGGTAACTTTGTTTACCCTCATTTTTATCCCTTAACTGTCATTTTAACTCATTTTTCACCAAATGTGACTTTATTTCTTTTAATTCTAATTATTCTTCGATATTAAATCCACAATTACTAGTAAGGGTTATCATAGTAATTATGATTTATTTCTTTTAATAATTTGGTTAAAACCATCCATCTTCGACAAGGTGGAATCTATCAATACTAGTTATGTCTTTAACCATATTTTTTGCCCCCTAAATCTAATCTGACCAATTACGCGTACAATTTTTTTTTGTATATAAACTGTCCCACCAAGTATGATTCATGGGCCTTGGCCCCTTTTCACCAAAAACAAAATGTATCTCTTTTGATTAATTTTTAGTGGGTGGGCCTTAGGAGTGTCAGAACCCCGTATCCAGATTAAGCTCTTTCTTTTCCCCTTATTTGTGTTGGGACAACGACTAAATTGTCACTATTTGCCTAAAATATTACCATAATATCACATCCCAGATTTTTTTTACCAAAGTGCCATGTCATTAGTCTCGCTACGCCACGTGGCGAGTTAGGATTAGCCACGTGGCAGCACCTCGTTGGCACGTAACTAGCTGCGCAGTGCAGCGAGTCTACATGGCGCCACACACGTGTCAGAAAACATGCCAGGTAACCAGCTATGTTGCATAGCGAATTAGACACGTGTTAGCCACATGGCAGTGGTTGTCTGCCACGTAGACTTACTGCATTGCGTAGCTAGTTACATGGCCAATGAGGTGCTGCCACATGGCGAATCTTAACTCGCCACTTGTTGTAGTGAGACTGCTGACGTGGCACTTTGGTAAAAAAAATTAGGATCATGGCATTCTGATAATAATTTGTATAAACAGTGACAATTTGGTCGTTGTCCCATTTGTGCCTAGGGGTGATAAATGAACCAGGGGCCTTTGACTCGGCTCGTGAAGGACTGAGCTTACTTGCCTAAAATTGATTGTTGGAACAAGGCTTGGACTTATATAAAAGCTCGTTTAATAAAAAGGCCTCAGACTTCAATTCAAAAGCTCATCCTTAGAGTCTCTCAGGCTGGCCTAGTATATTAATTTTTAATTTTATTTGATATTTTTTATACTACTTGTAATAGCCTCCTCTCTCTCCTCAATCCATTTCACCTCATTTAATTAAACAGACTTTTTGAATAATTTTTTCTATATTATGCTGTTTGAATATACATTAAATTTATGAATATTTATAGAATTACTAGTGCTATTGATTGTATATTCTGTTTGGATAAATTTTTATTGTCTTTTTTTTTTTAAATAGCCTAAATCAGACTTTCACTTTTTTGTGAATAAGTCAGACCACAGATTGATAATTATATTCATAATAGGTAACAAGTTTGATCAGGTTGACAGTTAAACACAGACTTAGTCTTTTAAAAATAAAGCTCGGCTCGGCATGTTAACTCCCTATATTTTATGTGACAGGCTTTGTAATGATATTTGCAAATTGGCCCAATGGGTAGTAGCAATCTATTTGGCAAGTACTTTTTTTAGTTTTTAGAAAGAAAATTTCACATTCATTGTTTTCAAAATCAACAATAATAACTCAATAGATTTTAATTCAACGATGGCTTATGTTCCTTTTCACTCGCAAAATCCCTATAAATAATACACCTCTTATTACAAGAGTATACTCACTTTTACTCAGTCTCCCTGTTACTATTTGTGCAGGCATTTCTCTTTATTATACTGACATTGACATTAAAGTGTGATCAAGGAATTTGCTGCCCATTTCTTCCTCGCATGATATCAACGAACCCAACCACAATCTATCCCAAACAAAACAATTAAAAGAAAAAGAATCTGTAAATGACAATGAATGTGTGTGAAATCATTTTTCTTTGTTTGGTGCTCTTAACATCGCATACTTGACAATATCTAATGGGGCCGTCCGATATGCCTATATCTTCAGAAAATCAAACAACTGAATTATTGTCAAGGAACCTTTGGTTTAAAACAGAACGAAATTATAAAGGAGTTGGTACAATCAATAAGGAGACATAAAGATTATTACATGCCGCTCGTGCATACGAAACCAAGTAATCCATTATTTCGTTCTCGTAATTGTAACAAAAATAATCCGTAATTCAAATTGTTGTCCAATTGTCATATCCCATAAGATCTGGATCGCATCCTTACCAAAGCAATTTCTTTAAACCATTTTGCTGTTCTAGCTCCTTGACATTGAGACAAGCCAGGCAGTGGACATCTCCGAAGCTGAAACAAGAACATTTTTATATTTGAAAATCAAGAGGGTAATGTGCCAACAGAGGAGGCAAATTAACTGGTTCATCACTAATGAGGTTTTCTGTTTATCAACACTCGGAAGACATGCCAGGTATACACCTCAAAACCCATTTCATAACCATCGTGGCCTATATTATATCATACATAATAATAATAGTGCACTATGTTTGTCAGAGATGTGACAAGTTTACCGAATTCGAAGGAAACACATGCGGATACCACATTGATTAAGAGAGGTTAGCTGTTCTGTCTATATTATTTTGGCCTATAGAAATGAATCATGAATTGCTTCTATATAGTATATATATTGAGAGTCAAGGACTTGGTAAGAACACACAAATATTGAGCTTCCTTTGAAAAAGAACAGACAACAAAAAAGAGAGTAACTATGGCAAACAAGTACCATGTTCGCTCAAATAGTTTCCCTTCTGGATCTCCTCCTATCACCAATAGAGTAGAGGAAGAGCTGAACAAGCTCAAGACTTGGGAAGCCACATCCACGTCCTCATCAGAGTCAATTGGCACTGGCTTGTTCTTGCTTGAAGATTTGTATATTTGCTTGGAAAGTCTTCTCAACGTAGCATCAACCCAAAAAGTGATTTCTCACCATCAAGGTGAGAAATGCTTGGAAGAACTTTTAGATGGTTCGGTGAGAATTTTGGATATATGTGGCATCACAAGGGACACCATGTTACAAATTAAGGAAAATGTTCAAGCACTTCATTCTGCCCTTCGAAGGAGAAAAGGAGATTCAAGTATTGAAAGAAGTGTAGCCGAATATAATTCTTTCTCAAAGAAGATGAAGAAGAATGCTAGGAAGTTGATCACAACTTTGAAGCAGATGCAAAGTAAATTTGGAGTATCCCCACTTTTGAATCAAGATCAAGACCTCACTGCTTTGATTAGAGTGCTAAGGGAAGTCATTGCAGTAAACATGGCTATCTTCCAATCCCTTTTGTCTTTCTTAGCCATGCCTACTTCAAAGTCAAAGGCAACCAAATGGTTCTTGGTGGCAAAAATGATGCATAAGAGGGTGACAGCATGTGAAGAGAACTCAGAAAATTGCAATGAGTTTCAGTGTACGGAAGCATCTTTAAGCACCCTTATAAGTGAAGGTACTATTAATGTAGCGAAGATGCAGGCTGCACGTGAAAGATTGGAGGCTTTGGAGAATGCCATTGAAAGCATAGAGAATGGTTTGGAGAGCGTATTTAGGCGATTGATCAAAACGAGAGCTTGCCTATTGAACATAATGACTCAATAGAGTGTGCTCTTTCATGATTCTCTCCAAATCCTGCAAAGCATCCAAATTTTAGGGATCTGCTGAGGATTGAAAAATTTTGCACTATAAATTTGTACATTTACGCAATTCAATAGTGACACAATTCAAATACAAGGAAAAGTTTATACTCTATATTTCTGTCTTTTAAGTCAATTTAGAATAAAGATCATAATCTTACATTTATCATGTTCTCTAAATAAACATTGTAGTTACTAATATTGGCTAGAGAATAATGTCTAATAAGAAAAGTAGAGTAATTAATTTATCCGTAGGCATTTTAATAGAAACTTAACTGGAAAACGATCATTTCACAAATATTCATGGATAGAGTTGATAGGGAAGTCTAACATTCGTTCTAGAACCAGTTTGTTATTAAGTGCAGTTATAATAACAACAATTATTACGAGTTCGGCAAGTGCACTGGTTGTACAAGTAATATAGTGTAAATGTAACATCCCAAGCGCTAACGAGGGCGGGGAGTGATCGCCGGTGCAAAGAGGCACGAACAAGGAGCGGCTTCCAGCGGGGGGTTACATGCATGGATGAATCGAATCGATACCCGAAATAGAGGGATTCAAAAGACTGTGCAGATGTGAGACTGCACAGTTTGGGATAGCTTATAAGAACTAATTGGTACTACCTATATAATGACCCTAAATGGTAATCTTAATTAGAGGTTTAATTAAAGGATTTAAATGCCATAATTAAATTCAGTGAGTGATTCCGAGTATTTTGACTGTAATCATGACCATGTTATGAACAATGCATTCTGTCGGAGAATTCGCAGTCTTGTAAATTAACCGGTAGAGCTTAAATGAGCAAAATAATTTTTGAGACATAATTTGACAATTCTGACGATGAATATGAGTTCAGAACGAAAAATTGTATAGTCTGGCACTTTCCTTGAAAATCTCGTGAATAGTGTTTTCTACCGGGTATTTTGTACTGTTGTTTAAGCAACCGGTAGAGTCCAGAAACAAATGATTGATGAAATGAGAATAATAAAGTCCAATATATGCCAAGCAAGTCAATATAGGCCCAGGAAAATGATAAGTTTATGAGTTTTAAGTTTCATAAATAAACAAAATATGGTTAGTGGTTCACAGTGTATTTCGTCAAAAATGGTGCCGAAACCCTACTGTGAATTATGAATATTGTTCCTTAGGAAATAAAAATTAATGTAAATGATTTTAGAAAAATAAAAATATGTTCGTAGCTTTAAGTTGGTTCCGGGGCAATTTAAGTAAAAAAACGCGATAGAAAAACAACCGGTTAAAAAACACATGTGCTTAAAAACCCCTAAGTCACTTAAATTCACTATTCCCTCACACTTTCTCTTTCCCTTTTTCCCTCCCCACCCGTGACAGCCATGGCAAAAGGAAGCTTAGGGTTTTGTTTTTCATTTTCTTGATTTCTCCATGATTAAGCAACCAAATCTTCCACCCATTATACCAATCTCATAGGAAATCATCCAAGGAAGCTATTTCACCTCTCAATTTGAGCTGATTTCGTTTGTGGAGGGAGATATTTGTCATCTCATTTTTGGGAACTATTCATCCAAGGTGAAAAAGAGGGAGTTTTTGGTGGAGACGTGTTTGGAGGTTACCTCCTTGACCTTGTATAAGCTTTTGGAGGTAATAAACCTCTATTTCCATAGAAGTATCTTAATGATTTATATTATAAAATTTATGATCATGTTTTGGAGGGAAAGCATTGGGTGTTAAACCTTGATTAGATGATGAATTTTTGTTGTTTTGGATTTAGGAAATGAAAATGAGCATTTGTATGTTTGTAAAAAAATTAGAGAAAAATCATATGCCTTTCCTCTCTATGTTTTGGCCTTGATAGGGTTAATAGGGTTCATTGTGCAAAATTTTATGTGATGTAGTGAGAGGGTTTATTGTGTAGGAATTAAGTGGAAAATTGATAAATTGGTGAAAAGGCCAAAGTGGGGAAAATTATATAAAAAATGCCCTTATGTTCGGCCTTGTGGGGCTTTGGAGGGGCTTTATGTTCCAAAAATTATGTTGGAACCCTATGAAAACATGTATTTGTAGGTGTGAGTTACATGTAAGTGAAGAAAAAGAATAATGAAAAAAGAGAGAGCCTTTGCCTATGTCTTTGTAGTGTTCGACCTAGAGGGTGGTATAGGGATATATTTTGTTACATTTTATTTTAAATAAAATGTGTTGTAATTCATTGTATAAAATTGATGAGTTAAGAAGTGAAACGACTTGAAAAATGGTTGAAAAATACCTTGATTCCCTAAGGGTATGTCCGCGGCTTTTGAAGTAAAATGGGATGATTTATGTTGAAAATTCTTAAGAGAATGTTTGATTAAATTAAAGAACATCAACGGTTATAAAGAGGTCTAGACTTGTGTATTGGCATAGGATTGGCACAAATATAAAGAAATGAATATAAGCGATAAAATGCATGCCTTATGTAAAATCTAGGCATGATAGCATTTTATTGATTGGTATTTGTGGATTCTTACTCTAGGTGTACCTAGGGACTGAAACGGATCAGAATCTCTTGAAGATATATATATAAGTAGCTTGTGTCGCAAGTAAGCAGCTTGATAAAACTTCAAGAGGTAAGCTCTATGTTTAAGGAGTCTTTTCCTGCTTGAGTGCTCCACCATGGTTAATGGACTATGGTTGGATTGTATGACTGTTGTTTGATACTTTGTATAGATACATTCATATAGAGTTATTTGATAACATAATATGACTTGTTTTGATATGATTTCTGTAATATGATTTTTGTAATATGAATTCTGAAATGATCTCTAGCCTTTGATATATGGTACACTGATGTCTTCTTGGGGTTTCCCTGAGATTGACGATGTACACCTCTAATATGTTCTGGTTCCGCTTGGGGTCCTCCCTTGGGAACACGTGCATTGATTTCCGCTTAGGGTCCTCCCTTGGGAATGACGGTGCACGGCTCTGATATGATATGGATATATGTTTTGTTATGTTCTGATATCTATTATATGAGCATTGTATACTCTGTATCTGACTTTCATGCAGCAGCGAGCCAGGGGTATGGAGAATTCTCTATAAACCCTGAGCTTATTGAGATTTGTAATCTCACCCCTCTTTGGGGACATGATTTCAGGTTCCCAAACTGCCGGTGAGCCCTCAGCAGGTAGAGACGCGACACGTGGCTGAGACGTTCGACGGACCGAATTTTGAGTGGCTGTAGGCTACTACTTTTTGGAGTGTGTTGATGTAGTTTATATTTCAGCTATTTTGAGGATCTTTATGTCTGATCTTTCACTCTGTATATGGCCTGTATATGTTCTGTACATGTTCTTCAGTCTGATGCATGTACATTTTTGTATTCAGGCATGTTGATATGATTATGTAGTATTCAGTTATTCTTATGTTTTGGATTGCATGCTGTTAGATTAGTGGCACGGAGCCATGTTATGTATGCGTCCATGGATGGGTATCTGAGTATATTTGCATGACTGGTGCATCTGGATATATATATTGTATAAACTGTCTATCAGGAACTCTTATGAGTGGGATTGGAAAATCCCCGGTTGTCCGAATTACAGAGGTTACTCTGTCCGATTTTCGTTTACGCCTTATGAAAATTAAAAGAGAAAAAGAAAAAGTTAGCTCATATTTTCGTAAGTTAAGTCTTCCGCGATTTCTGTTTTTATCATATGTACGTTAATTGAATCGGCTCGAGACGGGGATGTTACAACCTATACTAACAATATGCATCTTTTTTCGGTAGCCCGGAACGGAAGAACTCCACAGTTAAGCGTGCTTGACTTGGAGAAATTCTGGGATGGGTGACCTCCTGGGAAGTTTTCTCGGGAAGTGTGCGTGTAACAGCCCGTTACGTACCGGTATTGTTAACATTGATTATGATATTAAGCGCAGTTACAATCACAGTAATTGGGTTAATTAAATTACGGGCAAACTTTTTTCTTTTATCATATTCTCTTTTCATAACCATAACCTTTTCCGTAATCAATTAAAACAACACTATAATTGTAAATGCCATACGCGGAAGCATTCAGCTTACTAACATCACTAATCTTTCTTTTTATTCAACTTATTTAAACTCATCAACTTATTTTCATTTCTTACCATGTTCTAGCCCTTTACATAAGCTACGCGTGGTTTCAAACCACGTACCATTTGGAGTTCTACCCAACAAGTTAAACCCCTTTCTTTTAGTCTAGAAAAACTTAAATTTTCAAAAATTGCACTGTGGTAATCGATTACCAGTGGGTGGTAATCGATTACCACCTGTCAAAAATGAGGCAGTAGCCAAATTTTGACCTCCTCTGTTCTGGTAATCGATTACCAACTTTGGGTAATCGATTACCTCACATGGTAATCGATTACCAAGCCTCAGTAATCGATTACCAGTGAAGACAATAGCTAATTTTTCGTCCCCTGTTGCATGGTAATCGATTACCATGCTTGGGTAATCGATTACTATGCAGCAAAAGTGACAGATTACAGCATTTTAAGCCCAAAAAGGGTTGTGTAATCCATCCCAAACACCTTAGTACTCCACACAACACTTAAACATACTCTAATGTAGGCACTAGGCCCTTCAAACATGCATTTTCATTCAATTATGCATCATTTACAAAGTCTTTAATATAATGGCCATTTTACATCAAACATGGTCCATTTTACAACATATTCACCAAGGCTTCTAATACAATGAATGTGGCAATGGACAAGTCCCATGCTCACTCAAATATACAATAGATACTAAAGTCCTACATATACATCAAGTTGAAAGAATTAACAAGTAGTCATGAACATACAAAGGCATGGCATTTTCAACATGCACTAGTTCATGATCTAAGTTTAAAACATAAAACATATGCAAGGTGTGTCCCAATCCAATGCTCATCACAGGGTGCCTCCAATATGCACCTCATGCTCCACTCTTCAAGGCTCAAACTAACCTGAAATGATGCCCCAAAACGGGGTGAGATATATAAATATATCTCAATAAACCAAGGGCCCTGGAGGCTTCTCCACCCCATGGCTCACTCAATGTGCAAATATAACATCATATAATATGCATGCAATACAATATCACCAACCAACTGGAGACAACCCAAGAACATCCACGCATGGATTCATGTTCAAGGACTCCATCATATAACTCCCGAGACAATCCTGACGCCTCTCCCATGGTTGAGAAGACTCCATGGCAAAACCCAACCGGAACTCCTCATGAGCCCTATCTGGCGGATGTCCCCCGTTTGGATCATCCTGGTGTCGCTCCCAGAGTCGAACCCATGGCACATTCCAACTGGCACTCCGTCACGAAATGATCCAGCGGATGTCCAAACCAACACACGTCAACTGGCCAAGCAATGTGCACACAAGCACATAACCACACAATGCCATAAACACATAATCCAACCACAACCTTCCACTAGGTGTGGTGGAGCACACAAGGGCTAAACCCCAGTTCCAAAGGTTACCTCAACACCGAGCCCATGCTCCATACGTAAGCTCCAAGCTTACCCGCTTCCAAAGCGTCCAAAAGAGGCAACCTAGATAATCCACAACATGATTATCAAACCATTTCCAAATCAATCATTTAATCTCAAGTAATCATTCATTTTACTTCAATCTCTTTTATAGATCAAATTACCAAATACATCATGAATCACACATTCTTTCTTCTCATTCCACTATATCACACTATACCATCATCCAATTAAACATCATTTTATATCATACAATCTCAACTACACAACTTTTACATCATTTTTCCTCCAAACCCCTCTATGGTTCGAATTCCTCAAAGGTTGATTCTACAAGGTTTTCAATTCCATTTTAACACACACACTAATCATATAATCATATTTTCACTTTATACCAATGATCCATCATTCAATTATTCAATTACACCACATACCAATTTTCATGAAAATTCCTTAAATTTTCCTAAGTTAAAAACCTAACTTTTTCACCAAAAATTATCATAGCATTTCTAGCTTACAAGCATGATTCTAAGGCCTTTTCATCTAATAGCATTTTTCCATTTGAGCTCTCTATCATCCCACTTCTAAGATTAAAGATTCAAAGCATAATTTCTAGATCTACAAAATCAACCACAAAAGTACCACAAATATACTCACCATCTAGTGTATGAACACCACCAAGGTTCCACCAATCCAAAAGAAGATCAAAAGCTCCCAAAAACACCAAGAACCACAATGGTTCGGATCTGAGTTTGTCCATTTTCGCCCCAAGGAGATGATTTCAAGGCTTGGGAGTATCACCAATGGCTTTAGAAGGTTGTTTACAATAGATTTCAACACCAAAACCAAGTGATTTGGTGAAGAAATGAGCAAATGGTGAGGGAGGAGAGAATTGGTCATGTTCTTTGTAAATGGGAGGGGGTTCACGGTGGGGAAGAAGAGAAAGGAGAGAGAGAGGGCGTGAGGGTGAGGGAAAAAGTGAGGGAACTTAAGTGGGTTTTGATCCCACGGGTCCCACACGCGATCTAACTTTAATCCCGATAAAAATTATGATCACAAATTCTTAATCTACGCATTTTTCCATTCCATGTCATATTTTTCTTTCCTCAAAATACTCATAAAAATTTAACACTTATCGGTACACTCACACCACAGTATTTAACACTTAAAAATCACTATTCATCAATTTTTTCCAAATTTGCCTATTCACTCAATTTTCTGCCCTGATTCCATTTCCAACATTATTTTTGTCATATTAAATCTCTAACTCCATTTTTCATGCCTCGGTTTACGTTTTTGGCAAATTACCATTTTGCCCTTTTTGCCCATTTTGGCCATGATTCTCTGATTTTCACTAATCCATCAATTCTAACTTATATTCTATCAAATAAATCCACATTTAATTTTCCGAGGTGTTATAGTGCGAGTGAGGACAAAGCACGCTGAAAAGCCTCGTGTTAGTGTGTGGGACAGTCGATGATCCTTGCAAGTTGCCAGGCTTTACAAGTGGTATCAGAGCACGACCTTTCTTCTAGTATTGTGAACACCTAATTTTGCCCCAAACATCTAAAAATGAAAAAAAAATCTAATTGTTAACCTCTATTTTCTTAAAAAGAAAAAGAAAAAAAGATTTAAAAAAAAAATTAAAAGAGAGTATATTTCTTTTTATAATTTATAATTAACTGATTTTTTTGTTTTTTTTTGGATTACATAATTAACTGATATTAAAATAGGAAAAAAGAAAAAAAGAAAAAAAAACCTAAAGAAAAAAAAAAAACAAAAGAGTGATGAAAGTATAGCATGCTGAAAATGACATGCCCCACAGTTGATGAAGAAAACGAAGGAGTTTAATGCTATAAGACAAATTTAAGCCCAAATTGGAAACAAGCATTTAAACAATGGAGAAAGACTTTGCAGAATATACAGCAAAGTAGTGAAACCAGGGCAGCCTCTGCATAAAGGAAGAGAAGCATGCTTGAAGCAGGTGGACCACCAATAAAAAAAGAAAAAGCCACTGCGAGGAGGGGCGGAAGTCATTTTTATATAAGGGGGAGACTTCGGAGCATTTGGGGGGAGAGGAGCTTCGGAGAATGAAAAGAAAAATCTTACAAAAGAGAAGAGGATAGTTTTTGCTAAGTTTGGTTCAACACCCTGTCCTACAATCAAGAAGAAAAAAAGCTTCTCACCCTCGCATTCCAAACACTCTTCTCCTACTGTCCGAAGATCGAACCACTTCAACCATTTTTCTTTCAAAACATCAAGAAAAAAAATAAAGATGAAGAACGCATTACATAGGGAGGCTAGAGTGACATCTGAGGAGTATCTGATAGTCACAAGCACAGAACTCGAAGCTCAGCACATAAGTAAGACTTTTCCCGCTTTGATATTTTCTTATTGTTTTATGTATGCAGATGTCGTAAAGTAACGATAAGTGGGTGCCCATTTTCTGGTTGTAGGGCACTGATAATAAATTTTACAATATTTATTTTTCTGGTCCTTAAGTACCGAATGCATTCTTATGAATCCTCCTGTATGTATGTGGTAATTTGTTTGTCAGTTTCCACTCCTTTCTATTTCAATAAAAGTATATTCCCTCTGTTACGTTTCTTGTGGCTGCTAAAGGTGACTGTCATGTCACGTTTTTTTTTTTCTTTGTAATGTAAGCCCGATCTGATTTGTAGCAATCATCACGAAAGCTTTATATGTGTATATATTAAATATATGTAGTCTTTTTTTACTTTAATATTATTTTATTTATTATGAATGAGAGCACCCCTTATGATATCTTTCATGAAGCATGTTTCTGTGAAACCAAAAGGAAGAGTAGGTATATCTAATTGTACACACAGCCATGTACAGGTCTAACATTTATTTGCATTAATGTGAAGTGGCTGAATAATGAAAGTGAAAGATTGAAATAATGAGGCTTTTTATTTATTTATGAATAATTAATATTATTTTTTCTATTATTTCGTTTCCAGCATATATTATTTTTATGGCCTTGTACTTGTTTATTGACCGCTTTAGAGAAAGCATGACACATCAATTTTATTCTTAAAGAGTACAATGGCTTAGTATATACGTGTGAATCGGAGAAGTTAAATAATAATAATAATAATAATAATAATAATAACGATTTACTCATTAGAGATTGATTTAAGCGTGACGCTTTGTTAATCTTATAACTTTTTGAACCATTTTAGCCGTGACAGTTTGGTGATCCAAAATCTATTATAAAATTTATAAATAAATAAAATAATGTCAAATATATTTTTAAAAGGATTAGCTGAGTTGAGACAGCTTGTTAACCTTATAATATTCTGAATCATTTTAGCCGTGACGGCTTGGTGATTCAAATTTTACTGTAAAATTTATAATAAAAATATTAACATCAAATCTATTTTTAAAAGGATTAGCAGAGTTGAGACAGCTTGTTAATCCAATACTCTTTTGAATCATTTTAGCTTGGTGATTCAAAATTTATTATAAAATTCATATTGATAAAAAATAAAAATTATTGAAATCAATGCAAATTATCAAAACCTAAACTTTCCAATGACTTTCTTTAAAATTATTTTAAAAAAAAATTAAATTCAATCATTACACGTATTTTCTTAAGAACGGCGTAGCTTTGAATTCCTCACTGCACCGGAGGATACGTCGGAGCGGAACTCTTTCCGTCGAGTTAAAATAAAATTCTTATTTCTCATAATAAAGGATTAGTTGAGTTGAGACAGCTTGTTAATCCTGTAATTAGCATTTCAAATTATTTTAGTTGTGACAACTTGGTAATCTGAAACTTCTAAATTTAAATCAAAATAATTAGTACGCAAACAAGAAGAACGACGTAGCTTTGAATTCTTCACTGCACTGGAGGATACGTCGGAGCGGAACTCTTTCCGTCAAGCTAAAATAAAATTTTAATATTTTAGTCTTCATTCTTCTTAATTAATCATATTTATTTTTTAAGGGATAAAACAAACATTTTTAAAAGCTATTAACAATTCGCACGATTAATTTAAGGTAACCGTTTTTAAAACAGATGTGTCAGGGGTGTAGTGGGATTAAGTTTCCACCCTTCCCTGCGCATAATTAGACTCCCGAACCTTTGATCTAAAATTTTAAAGACCAATTTGCAATAAAAGGTTTTCCAATTTTTCCAAAGTAAATAAAATTGGTGACGACTTCATTGTTTTAATTATTTAAATTTCGGGTCGTTACAAGTATGGTGTGGTTCGAGGACGAACCAGGCAGAAGCTGGTGGGCATGTAACATCCCGAGCGCTGACGAGGGCGGGGAGTGATCGCCGGTGCAAAGAGGCACGGACAAGGAGTGGCTCCTGACAGGCTTCCAGCAGGGGGTTACATGCATGGATGAATCGAATCGACACCCGAAAGAGAGGGATTCCGAAGACTGTGCAGATGTGAGACTGCACAGATTGGGATAACTTATAAGAATTAATTGGTACTACCTATACTAACAAAATGCATCTTCTTTTCGGTAGCCCGAAACGGAAAAACTCCACAGTTAAACGTGCTTGACTTGGAGCAATTTTGGGATGGGTGACCTCCTGGAAAGTTTTCTCGGGAAATGTGCGAGTGAGAGGACAAAGCACGCTGAAAAATTTCGTGTTAGTGTGTGGGGACAGTCGTTGATCCTTGCAAATTGCCAGACTTTACAGTAAAAGAGTAGAGTTGTCGTTCCCTCGACAACTGATTAACCAAGCACTAACTTTATCTATGCTATTAAATTTGGATCAATCTTTAAAATGAATTTGTTAAGAATATTAATTTAATTTGTAAATTAGAATTTTCAAAGAAATTATTTTTAATTTTTAATATCAAGAAATCAAGAACTAATTCAAGAATTAATAACGTGAAAAAATAATTTTAACTTTAACTAAGACGAACGTAGCTAGGAATTTGACTTCCCTAATAGTTTCCTAACGGTTTAACTTTTATGCAATTAAGAGCGTGTTGAGGGACTTGATTAAAACGAGAGCTTGTCTTTTGAACATAATAACTGAACAATGTGTGCTCTATCATAATTTTCTCCCTCCATAGCGTCCAGATTTTAGGGATTTGCTGATGATTGAAATTAAATTTTTGCCTAATTAGTTTTGTACGTGTATGCAATTTAATAGTTATACAATCAAATACAATGAATAGTTTAGACTCTACAATTTAATAGTTGACATTTTTTAAGACATATATAGTTCATTACTGTCAATAGTGAATTAGGTAGTCACTAGAAAAATATCACATCAATAAACAAAGTTTAATACCTGCCGTAATGAATTTATACGCATGATATTTTAAAAAAATTTACTGTTCACATTATAACAATTTTTTGATCAAATATGACATAATGGTCACGGTTCCTGGCCTTTTCTCTAAAGCTCATGCCGTTTATAATTATCATGTTCTCTACCTAAACACTGTAGTTACTATGTCTGATAAGAAAGTGGCGTAATTAATTTATCTTTACGCTTCCGTAGAGAAACCTAACTGAAAAACGAGAAAATCAGTGTACGTGTTTGAACGAGAAAATCATGAATCAGAATTCTATTATCTTTTCAAAATTTCCATATTCTAATTCATTATTTTTTTTTCTAGTAAAATTCTATTTTTTTTTAAATATTTCCTTCGGTTCGTTATTTCGTAACTAATTCGACGATTCGGGACGGGTTCAGATTAAAGCTTTAAACCCCTCCTAAATGTGGTATTAAAAAGATTCGAACACATGCTCTTATCCCCACCTGCTTAGCTCCCATGCGCCAACAAAATTACCCCCATTTGATAAATTTTATTTTTTTTAATTGACCAATAAAAAGCCTTCCCAAACTAGCTGGTAATTAAGATTTATTTATTTTAATAATTTGGTTAAAACCATCCATCTTCCACGAGGTGGAATCTATCAATACTACTTACCGTTTTAATTATATTTCTCCCCTACCCGTTTGTTTCGCCTTTCAGAAAAAGTTATTTATATTTTTATAAAAATATTTACCTTTTCACTTATGTTTTTTTTTTTTTTAGAAATGAAATATTTAACTTTTAAAAAAAATAGGTTTTTGATTTTTTTTATGACTTCTATTTTTTAGTGAGAAATATTTTTGTTGTTGAAAAAAAAAAACAATTTTTGAAGAAAAAAGTCCATCTAAACGGCCCTAAATCTAATGTGACCAATAAAGCGTATAGAAAGTGTCCCACCATGTAAGATTCATGGGCCTTGGCCCCTTTTCATCTAAAACAAAATGTTTTTCTTTTGATTAATTTTTAGGAAAAATGTGTATCATTTTAAAGAATGTAAAATTATGTCATTTAAAGTGAGAGAATGAGATAGATAAAGGGAGAAAGAGAGTGGACATAAAAAAGAAAGGTCTAGATCCAGTGGCGGAGCCAGGCTCCAACCAGAACCCGGGCCAAAAAATTAAATATATATTTATTTTTCTTAATTTTAGCTAATTCATATCATTATATATTTAAATTATATTAAATACTAGACATCTGAGAAGGAAACATAAAAAAGAGTTATAATTGTATTAAACATTTTTTAATTTTATCGAGTTTATTTTAATTTTTTTATAAAATGAAAATTGAACAAATAACTTAATACAACTTACCCAAATCTCTTACCAAATATATTTTAATTTTTTAATAGGGCCAAATTATAAATTTTAGCCTGCACCAAATTATAATTTTAGATTGAGCCAAATTATAATTAATTATATAATAAAACATGATAAATATAATTTGTTAAGATTTAGCTCTGACTGAAGCCACCCCAGCTGGCTCTGCCATTGTGTAGATCCTATTTTTTTATGAGAATGAAAAGACATAAGTTATATTATTTAGAAGAACAAATATTTTTTACTTAATTTTTATTGGGTGGCGTCATAACCCGTATCCAGAATAAGCTCTCTTTTTTTTTTTTTTTTGAACATTTGAATAAGCTCTTTCTTTTCCCGTTATTTGTGCCTGATGGTGGAGAGTGAGTTTTAGGCCACTAAAATTTTACTGGGCCTCATCTTAAGTGACAGGCTTTGTAACGATATTTGCAAATTGGCCCAATGGGTAGTAGTAATCTATTTGGTAAGTACTTTTTTAAGTAAGAAAACTAATGGGGCCGTCCGATATGCCTATTTTATGTAACTCAAGATATCTTAAGAAAATCAAACAACTGAATAATTGTCAAGGAGCCTTTGGTTTAAAACAGAACGAAATTTCACCAAAAAAAAAAAACAGCACGAAATTATAAAGGAGTTGGTACAATCAATAAGGAGACATAAAGATTATTACATGCCGCTCGTGCATACGAAACCAAGTATTACTATCCATTATTTCGTTCTCGTAATTGTAACAAAAATCATCCGTAATTCAAATTGTTGTCCAATTGTCATATCCCATAAGATCTGGATCGCATCCTTCCCAAAATATTTCTTTAAACCATTTTGCAGTTCTAGCTCCTTCACATTGAGACAAGCCAGGCAGTGGACATCTCCGAAGCTGAAACAACACCATTTTTATATTTGAAAATCAAGAGGGTAATGTGCCAACAGAGGAGGCAAATTAACTAGCTCATGACTAATGAGGTTTTCTGTTTACCAACACTCGGAAGACATGCCAGGTATACACCTCAAAACCCATTTCATAACCATCGTGGCCTATATTATATATCATACATATTAATAATAGTGCACTATGTTTGGCAGAGATGTGACAAGTTTACCGAATTCGAAGGAAACACATGCAGATACCACATGATCACGTTGATTAAGAGAGGTTAGCTGTTCTGTCTAAATTATTTTGGCCTATAGAAATGAATCATGAATTGCTTCTATATAGTATATATATTGAGAGTCAAGGACTTGGTAAGAACACACAAACATTGAGCTTCCTTTGAAAAAGAACAGACAACAAAAGAGAGAGTAACTATGGCAAATAAGTACCATGTTCGCTCAAATAGTTTCCCTTCTGGATCTCATCCTATCACCAATAGAGTAGAGGAAGAGCTGAACAAGCTCAAGACTTGGGAAGCCACATCCACATCCACATCAGAGTCAATTGGCACTGGCTTGTTCTTGCTTGAAGATTTGTATATTTGCTTGGAAAGTCTTCTCAACGTAGCATCAACCCAAAAAGTGATTTCTCACCATCAAGGTGAGAAATGCTTGGAAGAACTTTTAGATGGTTCGGTGAGAATTTTGGATATATGTGGCATCACAAGGGACACCATGTTACAAATTAAGGAAAATGTTCAAGCACTTCATTCTGCCCTTCGAAGGAGAAAAGGAGATTCAAGTATTGAAAGAAGTGTAGCCGAATATAATTCTTTCTCAAAGAAGATGAAGAAGAATGCTAGGAAGTTGATCACAACTTTGAAGCAGATGCAAAGTAAATTTGGAGTATCCCCACTTTTGAATCAAGATCAAGACCTCACTGCTTTGATTAGAGTGCTAAGGGAAGTCATTGCAGTAAACATGGCTATCTTCCAATCCCTTTTGTCTTTCTTAGCCATGCCTACTTCAAAGTCAAAGGCAACCAAATGGTTCTTGGTGGCAAAAATGATGCATAAGGGGGTG